>NQII01000473.1:652784-859487 GCA_002778355.1 Clitarchus hookeri
AGATAAGGGCCTGGCTTGTACAAAACTAAAACTGTCGAAGCAGTTTGAAAGAAACTAATCTAATATTAACGCTTAACAAAAACTCCAATGTTCGAAACAAAACGGCAAACATATGCTCGATAAACAAACTATCACAATAAAACTAACAACCATGTCTTTTAATTTCAAACCTTGATAAAAATATTGCGAAGCTTAGTAAAACAGACAAGAAAATGAAACACGTGTCCTGAAAATTAAGAATACTGCATCATTACAAATGGAAACTTATTTTATGATGGTTCCCCAAGAAAATGGTTGTTATTTCAAGAGGGTTGTTTTTCCAGGGGTCTTAGAATTGAGAGAGTACTATATTCAAGAAATTTAATATATCTTTTTAAATGTTACATATTGAAGTAGTAATTTGTGTGTTTAAATTTGTTCCACTGTTTAATGTAGCAGTTTGGAAACAGAAACTTTTGATAATGTCTATGTTCAGATAAAAAAACATTTCCTCAATTTCTAGGTTTTACTTCTTTTAGCATGAGGGATTGGCAGCTGGGAAGAGTGGGTGGAGACAGCTCAGTTCATTATGTTTACGTCCTGGGGTTCCTGGTCTGATTTGAGCTAGCCTTCCTAAAAGCCTCGTGAAAGGTCAAAATGGCTACAGCGTTTGTTGTGCTTCAACAAAAGAATTATGTTATCTTTCAAATATTGTGCATGATGGATCAGCATGTAGCCTACCAGTATGGAGTAAGCAGTTGTCACATCTGCACCATTGTTTTTTTTAGTTTTTACAATTTTTATTATCATCCTGATGATGAAACATAAAACAGTTGGCTTTTGTGTTTCATCCTTGATGTTGAAGTGACTGTTAATAAATATCTGGAGTGAAATCTAATGTAGCGGAAGTCATTTAAAGAATTAATTTATTATGCGGTTTTGTTTCGGCAGGTTATGTTTATTTCTTCAAATTGTGTCTTTTGCCATTATTGTGGTAAAATGTTTTAAAATTGTTGATTTTTTTTTATTTAAAGGGAGAGATGCTGGCAAGTTTGTGAAGCTGCAAATGAGTGAAGAGATTGACAGCAAACTGCTCGTTGGGACTTACACAACCACCAGCACTCTGGGAGAGTTCAAGTGGCAACCAGGGATTCTTACTACCGTAAATTTTCACTCAAAAGTGCCCTATTGATACAAATGTAGAGTAGTTGTTTTCTAATATAATTAATGGAGGTATCATCAAAATATATACATATAATATTGTCATCCTTTTATTGGTGCTTTTAATATTTGTAATTTTTATCAAATGAAACATTTTTGACTGAAGAGCTGAAGTTGCAATAATTGGATTATGCTTTCTTTGCTCATTACTCATGATTACTATTGATTGATTTGTAACAGGCACACCAAAAAACCTAATATAGGGTTTGTTTGGATAACCAATCGTAGTATCGTATATGGATAATGTTATGCTTTTAGCCAAGTCATTAGGTATCAATGTAAGTATCTAAACAATTTTTTTTTAAATTTGTATTTCTGAAAGAGTTTGTATCTTCCCTGAAACTTAACTAACTTTGTTAAAAATGTATTGTACAGTGGGTATAATATAAGGTGAGTATTCAGACTATACCAAAATTTAGTAAAAATTAAAAAAAATAAAAAAATTTTATTCTTTTTTTGCATGATGGCAACAAGAAGCATGTTGGTCATATTTATAACTGTAATAGTGGTTAACATTGCAGCATGCGGTGTTCCATTTTAGTGATGATAATGAACTGTAAGCTGATAAACTAAAAGTCAGTTTAATTAAAATTCTCATAATCTTGTCTGAATCGTAATGAATACTATTCTGCCATTGAAGCACATGGTGTTCCAGTTTTGGTTATGTTGCACACTGTGACAAATGTAATTCAAGCCTTTGGAGTTTTGTGTCCAGTTTGTGAATATACGTAGTCTGATTTACCAGCAGTGTACTTTGAAAGTGCATAAAAAAGTTAGTGTTCACTAGGTTTTGTCAGTCATTGCAGCAACGTTGTATGAGTAAGATAATGACACTTGCAAAGGTTATATATAGAGGGTAGTTGTCATGATAACAGTTACAGTTTTCTTTTTTACAATGTATAGCTTTAAAAGCTGTTTTAGCACATGTAACTAGCTGAAGGGCATGTAAAACATGCCTGTTATCTTGTCCAGGCAGTAGGCTCTGACCCAGTAAAAATAAATCAATTTTTGGCTAGTATGCATGATCTTCATAACTTGAAGCAGTTGAAAATGACTACATTGTGGTAGAAGCAGCCTTAGAACAAATAAAGGACTTTGATTCTGGAAAACATGTGGCGCATGTGAGAAGCTTCAAATACCAGTACTTTACAGTTATGGCAATAGTAGAATCATTCACCAGTGGTAAGAAAGTAGACTGCATCCCTTCTGCAACCCCTAAGAGTTCCCATGTAGCTCTTTCCAAAATTGTAAAGGTTGGGTGAGTTACAGTAATCTTCATAACACTTGTATAAGATCATCCTATTCTTTCATCAATTGAGAAATTTATTTATTTGAAAGTCTTTTTTAGTGGTGAACTGCTCAGATTACAATTCTGGAAGTAAACTTCCACATTGCATGGAATATGTTTGTGACTAGGTACAACAACAAAAGGCTTATTCTAGTTCTGCATGTAAATTGTTATTGGAACTTCCATGAACATCTGTCAGCTCACCAGCATCCTTGAGACAATTATTTTTCAGTGATCACTGAACATTACTGCACTTGGAGGCTCTTGAGGTGCCTGTAAAGACATGGGATCTTATCCTGTAGGCCCTTTTTTTAAATGGTAGGATTCATCTTTGCAAGTCCTCTTTGATTCTGGCAGTCAGGTTAACTTCACTACAGATGACTTAGTCAAGACTGGGACTTTCACGCAATGGAATCTCTTTGTAGTTTCGTGGCCTGTCACAACCGCCAGGGGGTGGCATCTTGTGCCATACAACCTTGGGGTCAGAGTGCCTCAAGTTTTGAAATTTATGTTTAGGTTTGGCTTNGGGGGTGGCATCTTGTGCCATACAACCTTGGGGTCAGAGTGCCTCAAGTTTTGAAATTTATGTTTAGGTTTGGCTTCGCATTACAGTTTGAATTCCCAGCACTCCCATCCAAGGGACAACATAGTTCCATGTGACACACTGTAGCTGTTGACATGCTCATTGGACTTGAACTCTTCCCGTTTATTTTGACAGGTTGTAAGCTCAAGGGTCAGCCAGAAACACTAGTTGCTTTAGATGTGGTTTTTGGGTGGATGTTAATGGCATATGTTCAGCAGAACTATCAAACTCCTTGTGAAACTCCAGATGTCACTGTGTTTTTTGTGTCATCTTGTATGAAATCCCCTACACATGAAAGTGTGGTGCAACAGTTTTATGGGAGTTAGAAGAACTGCCCATTTGTCATAGTGCACCAGATGAGGAGGTTTGTGAAAGAATATTTCTGGAAAAACATACTCGTGACAGTACTGGATGTTACAGTGTGTACCTGCCATTTTTCTCTCCTAACCCTGATATGGGAGACTCCAGGACATCGGCCCTCCATCGCTTTAATTTCTTGGAACGTTGATTGAGAAAGGATACTCAACTGAAAACAAATTGTGTGACGTTCATGACAGAGTATATTGATGGGTGTCACATGAGTAAGGTTGATGTGCTAGTACTAATGTCTGAAAAATGTTACTACGTAGCTTATCATTGTGTCCTCAAACCATAGGGCACAACAACAAAACTTTGTGTAGTGTTTGAAGCCTCCTCCAGAACCCCAACAGGTACATCCTTGAATGACATGCTTCTATCTGGCCCGAAATTGCATAAAGATGACCTCACAGTTTTCCTTCACTTTTGAAGTCTCTCAGTTATTGTTACGGTGGACATAAAGCAAATGTACAGTGGAACCTCGATTTAACAAAATGTCAAGGTTCCTGAAAATCTTTTTTCTATTTCACTGTTTTGTTAAATTAAAATTTACCTATTTTAACACTCCAACACCAAAAAGTAGTCGTGGAAACTTTTTTTTTTCACATTAAGACAGTATTTTGTCATTGATGGTGTAAAATAACACTTTTATTTAAATTAAATACTAACATAATTCACTAGCCAGATGTTCTCCAAATGAAATGGTACGCCACAAGACCATAAAGGATCTGTAGTTGATGAGAATATAGTCTAAAAATTGTGTGCCAAGAGTTCAAACATTGTGTGCCACTTAAATTTTATCAGTAGTAGATTATCAACAAAACACAAATTTATTTTAATTAGCAGAAGTCTTACAAATAGAAATATACATCCCACTAGGCTATGGACCTCTTACCATCATAAAAAGGTAAACATGGTGGCATTTGCTCCTATGGATATACTTTTTGTGCCAGTATAGATTTTTAGCCAGTGCAAAGGCCAACTTCCCCAATAAAATGAAATAAATACATTAATTATCAATCAATTATTTTTACGCTGCACCACAATCGTGCCTTCATTTATCCAATGCACTGATGGCTCGTAGCGGCGTACAGTTAGCCGACATGCATGCACACAGCTGATGGAAGGACATGACCTACTTTTCAAAGGCCAAACTGTGACATATGCGACAGAAGTGAGGCAGGTTGCAGCAGAAATGGGTGGTGCTGGCACGCTGTTTATTACTAACATAATGTGTTGTATCCAAAGTCAAAGCCGAAATACGTAAATGAGGCTAAAATAAAACAAAATCCAAAACCACCAATTAAATTGTATTCCAATAAAAAAAAAGTGTAAACAGGTTGTCATCAGGCAATGCAGTCAATTCCAATTGCAATTTGTAATCAAAATCCAAGAAGAAAAGCCAAAAATAAAAGTTATAACAGTATTATTGAGAAACGTATCCCAAAGCTAGACACAGCACACAAAGACCATGGAACTAGTATGGCGTGGTCTCATGATAAATGGTGGTCATGGGAGGGAAAGGGAAGATCGGTTACCTGCAATGTTATTGGCTACCGCCATTGCTATGCTCATGTGGTTGAAGAGTAGCCAGGTGTTGAGGGAGGGATGGCCATGGCAGGTAGGCAAGAGTGAAGAACAAAGGAGCCCTTTGTGACGTCACGTGTCTCACAAAGTCTAACCCACTAAGCAGCAGGTGCACGCACGTGCTCTCAACTCTTAATTACTACAGTCGTAGTTTTAAACTGATTTTAACTTTTTTTTTAATAGTTTTTGGCGTATGGTTTAAGAGTACGTACTGAGAAATACCTATATATTATTGCCATAGGCCAGTGAATGTATTATTATTAGGTTTTCATTGCAATTTATTCCATTTTAACAAGGATGTTTTTATTCTTTTCATAAATTTTTGTTAACTTTTTTATGGTTTCTGAAAACCTTCACTTTTGATTGCTATTTTCGTTACTTACATATTAGTTACTTCGGGGTTCGAGTGTAACTTCATATTGAGATATATCCTTACTAACACAGAAGCTATTAGTTTGTCTTTTGGAGAGAAAGCGATGACATGCCTGTTCAAGTGTACACATCACCACTGTAACTTATGGAGTATCTTATGCTCCCTATCTTGCACTCTGTACTGTACATCAGTTGACAGAGAATGAGAACCAATTTTTGCATTTCTGCTGATGCCTTGCTTACAGATACGTATGTAGATGAAGTGGTTAGTGGGGCAAATTGCTTCGTATAGTCATTGCATCTCTGGCAGAAACTAAAACACTTGCTGCTTCAGGTTGGTTTCCAACTGCGTAAATATGCTAGTAATTGCCCTGCCCTGTTGGATGGTCTGCCTACTGAAGACCTGCAACAGCCATGTGACCCACTTATCTTTGATGAATATTCTTACAAGAAGGTTCTGGCACTGCAGTGGAATCCCTGTTTGAGACACCTTCATGTATAATTTGCATGCTAGACTTCTAGTATTTACAAAAAGAAACATTCTTGCTGATATTGCCAGAGTCTTTGATCCTCTTGGTTGACTGTCACTGTTTATCTTTCTTGCAAAAATCTGATTCAGCATCTGTGTTTGACCAAGATAAACTGGGATAGCCCAACTCCAGCTGACATTATAGCTAAATGGCAGACCATTAAAGAAGAGTTGCTTCATTGTACCAAGATTTAAGTTGACAGTTGCATCATTTCTGACAGTGTTCATATCACCTACATTTTTTTTTCAGATAGCTCTGAAAAGGGTTATACTGTGCTTATGTATCTACATAGGGTTTCAAATTCCAGTCAAGTAGTTACCTACCTACTTGTGGCAAATCCAAGGTGGCCCCTNTTATGTATCTACATAGGGTTTCAAATTCCAGTCAAGTAGTTACCTACCTACTTGTGGCAAATCCAAGGTGGCCCCTTTAAGGAAGGTTTCTCCTTTGACTGGCGCTTTGTGTTACCTTACTGTTAGCACAGTGTTTAAATCATCTTCTCAACATTTACTCATCCGTGCTGTCCATCACAAGAGTACAAACCTGGTAATGGAAGACTTTTGTAGCAAACAGGGTAGCTAAGATACAGGAATTGATTTCCTCTTCCTGGTGGTGTCATGTGCCATCCAAGCACAACTCAGCTGATTGTGTTTCTCATGGGCTCACACCAGTTCTGTTAGTTGAACATCCTCTTTGGTGGCATGGGCCATCTTGGCTGCTGGAACCAGAGGAATCATGACCTCAGCCTAAGTCGGTGGTCAGTGTTTTACAGGAAGAACGTAAGCTATTTGTACTTCAGACATATGTGCATGAATTGTCCTGTTAAGAATTACTTTCTTGGTTTTCTTGCTTGAAGAAGGTATTTTGGGTTACTGCCCTTTGCTTAAGATGTGTAAACAATGCACAACTGAGGCATCCCAAGGGCTCTGTCACTGTCAGTCCTGATTAAATGTACACAGCAGGTAGGATTTGCTACTGAACTCCATCATGTAGCCAATGGTGAATTGTGCTATGCTGCAGTTCAGAAGATCTGCCCCTTTCTTGAAGCGGATTGTATACTCTAGAGTGGACGGTCGTCTTCAACAACTGAACCTTCCATTAGTTGAAAGACATCCTATCCTTTTGCCTAAGCACTGTCGTCTAGCAGAGATGTTGGTAGACAAATTATATGTTGAGCTTCCTTCACATAGGTCCGAACATCTTGCAGTCAGTACTCACCAGAGAATTTTGGATTCTAGACACTAGGAACTTGATTCAGCAGCAGCTTCACAAATGTATGAAGTGCTTGAGAGCAAGGCCTAAATCTTCCTGTCCACCTATGGCAAACCTTCCTNGGGGTGGCATCTTGTGCCATACAACCTTGGGGTCAGAGTGCCTCAAGTTTTGAAATTTATGTTTAGGTTTGGCTTTGTATTACAGTTTGAATTCCCAGCACTCCCATCCAAGGGACAACATGGTTCCATGTGACATACTGTAGCTGTTGACATGCTCACTGGACTTGAACTCTTCCCGTTTATTTTGACAGGTTGTAAGCTCAAGGGTCAGCCAGAAACACTAGTTGCTTTAGATGTGGTTTTTGGGTGGATGTTAATGGCATATGTTCAGCAGAACTATCAAACTCCTTGTGAAACTCCAGATGTCACTGTGTTTTTTGTGCCATCTTGTATGAAGTCCCCTACACATGAAAGTGTGGTGCAACAGTTTTATGGGAGTTAGAAGAACTGCCCATTTGTCATAGTGCACCAGATGAGGAGGTTTGTGAAAGAATATTTCTGGAAAAACATATTCGTGACAATACTGGATGTTACAGTGTGTACCTGCCATTTGTCTCTCCTAACCCTGATATGGGAGACTCCAGGACATCGGCACTCCATCGCTTTAATTTCTTGGAACGTTGATTGAGAAAGGATACTCAACTGAAAACAAATTGTGTGACGTTCATGACAGAGTATATTGATGGGTGTCACATGAGTAAGGTTGATGTGCTAGTACTAATGTCTGAAAAATGTTACTACGTAGCTTATCATTGTGTCCTCAAACCATAGGGCACGACAACAAAACTTTGTGTAGGTAGTGTTTGATGCCTCCTCCAGAACCCCAACAGGTACATCCTTGAATGACATGCTTCTATCTGGCCTGAAATTGCATAAAGATGACCTCACAGTTTTCCTTCACTTTTGAAGTCTCTCAGTTATTGTTACGGCGGACATAAAGCAAATGTACAGTGGAACCTCGATTTAACGAAATGTCAAGGTTCCTGAAAATCTTTTTTCTATTTCACTGTTTTGTTAAATTAAAATTTACCTATTTTAACACTCCAACACCAAAAAGTAGTCGTGGAAACTTTTTTTTTTCACATTAAGGCAGTATTTTGTCATTGATGGTGTAAAATAACACTTTTATTTAAATTAAATACTAACATAATTCACTAGCCAGATGTTCTCCAAATGAAATGGTACGCCACAAGACCATAAAGGATCTGTAGTTGATGAGAATATAGTCTAAAAATTGTGTGCCACTTAAATTTTAGCAGTAGTAGATTATCAACAAAACACAAATTTATTTTAATTAGCAGAAGTCTTCCAAATAGAGATATACATCCCACTAGGCTATGGACCTCTTACCACCATAAAAAGGTAAACATGGTGGCATTTGCTCCTATGGATATGCTTTTTGTACCAGTATAGATTTTTAGCTAGTGCGAAGGCCAACTCCCCCAATAAAATGAAATAAATACATTAATTACCAATCACTTATTTTTACGCTGCACCACAATCGTGCCTTCATTTATCCAATGCACTGATGGCTCGTACCGGCATACAGTTAGCCAACGTGCATGCACACAGCTGATGGAAGGACATGACCTACATTTCAAAGGCCAAACTGTGACATATGCGACAGAAGTGAGGCAGGTTGCAGCAGAAATGGGTGGTGCTGGCATGCTGTTTATTACTAACATAATGTGTTGTATCCAAAGTCAAAGCCAAAATACGTAAATGAGGCTAAAATAAAACAAAATCCAAAACCACGAATTAAATTGTATTCCAATAAAAAAAAGTGTAAACAGGTTGTCATCAGGCAATGCAGTCAATTCCAATTGCAATTTGTGATCAAAATCCAAGAAGAAAAGCCAAAAATAAAAGTTATAACAGTATTATTGAGAAACGTATCCCAAAGCTAGACACAGCACACAAAGACCATGGAACTAGTATGGCGTGGTCTCATGATAAACGGTGGTCATGGGAGGGAAAGGGAAGATCTGTTACCTGCAATGTTATTGGCTACCGCCATTGCTATGCTCATGGGGTTGAAGAGTAGC
Source organism: Clitarchus hookeri (assembly GCA_002778355.1). Lineage (NCBI taxonomy): Eukaryota > Metazoa > Arthropoda > Insecta > Phasmatodea > Phasmatidae > Clitarchus > Clitarchus hookeri. The sequence goes on from NQII01000473.1 coordinate 662,021, forward strand.
CAGGTGTTGAGGGAGGGATGGCCATGACAGGTAGGCAAGAGTGAAGAACAAAGGAGCCCTTTGTGACGTCACGTGTCGCATAAAGTCTAACCCACTAAGCAGCAGGCGCACACACGTGCTCTCAACTCTTAATTACTACAGCCGTAGTTTTAAACTGATTTTAACTTTTTTTTTTTTTTTTTTAATAGTTTTTGACATATGGTTTAAGAGTACGTACTGAGAAATACCTATATATTATTGCCATAGGCCAGTGAATGTATTATTATTAGGTTTTCATTGCAATTTATTCCATTTTAACAAGGATGTTTTTATTCTTTTCATAAATTTTTGTGAACTTTTTTATGGTTTCTGAAAACCTTCACTTTTGATTGCTATTTTCGTTACTTCGGGGTTCGAGTGTACCTTCATATTGAGATATATCCTTAACACAGAAGCTATTAGTTTGTCTTTTGGAGAGAAAGCGATGACATGCCTGTTCAAGTGTACACATCAACACTGTAACTTACGGAGTATCTTATGCTCCCTATCTTGCACTCTGTACTGTACATCAGTTGACAGAGAATGAGAACCAATTTTTGCATTTCTGCTGATGCCTTGCTTACAGATACGTATGTAGATGAAGTGGTTAGTGGGGCAAATTGCTTTGTATAGTCATTGCATCTCTGGCAGAAACTAAAACACTTGCTGCTTCAGGTTGGTTTCCAACTGCGTAAATATGCTAGTAATTGCCCTGCCCTGTTGGATGGTCTGTCTACTGAAGACCTGCAACAGCCATGTGACCCACTTATCTTTGATGAATATTCTTACAAGAAGGTTCTGGGACTGCAGTGGAATCCCTGTTTGAGACACCTTCATGTATAATTTGCATGCTAGACTTCTAGTATTTACAAAAAGAAACATTCTTGCTGATATTGCCAGTCTCTTTGATCCTCTTGGTTGACTGTCACTGTTTATCTTTCTTGCAAAAAATCTGATTCAGCGTCTGTGTTTGACCAAGATAAACTGGGATAACCCAACTCCAGCTGACATTATAGCTAAATGGCAGACCATTAAAGAAGAGTTGCTTTATTGTACTAAGATTTAAGTTGACAGTTGCATCATTTCTGACAGTGTTCATATCACCTACATTTTTTTTCAGATAGCTCTGAAAAGGGTTATACTGTGGTTATGTATCTACATAGGGTTTCAAATTCCAGTCAAGTAGTTACCTACCTACTTGTGGCAAATCCAAGGTGGCCCCTTTAAGGAAGGTTTCTCCTTTGACTGGCGCTTTGTGTTACCTTACTGTTAGCACAGTGTTTAAATCATCTTCTCAACATTTACTCATCCGTGCTGTCCATCACAAGAGTACAAACCTGGTCAGACTCTTCACCCCAAGAATGGAAGACTTTTGTAGCAAACAGGGTAGCTAAGATACAGGAATTGATTTCCTCTTCCTGGTGGTGTCATGTGCCATCCAAGCACAACTCAGCTGATTGTGTTTCTCATGGGCTCACACCAGTTCTGTTAGTTGAACATCCTCTTTGGTGGCATGGGCCATCTTGGTTGCTAGAACCAGAGGAATCATGACCTCAGCCTAAGTCGGTGGTCAGTGTTTTACAGGAAGAACGTAAGCTATTTGTACTTCAGACATATGTGCATGAATTGTCCTGTTAAGAATTACTTTCTTGGTTTTCTTGCTTGAAGAAGGTATTTTGGGTTACTGCCCTTTGCTTAAGATGTGTAAACAANGGTTACTGCCCTTTGCTTAAGATGTGTAAACAATGCACAACTGAGGCATCCCAAGGGCTCTGTCACTGTCAGTCCTGATTAAATGTACACAGCAGGTAGGATTTGCTACTGAACTCCATCATGTAGCCAATGGTGAATTGTGCTATGCTGCAGTTCAGAAGATCTGCCCCTTTCTTGAAGCGGATTGTATACTCTAGAGTGGACGGTCGTCTTCAACAACNATGCTGCAGTTCAGAAGATCTGCCCCTTTCTTGAAGCGGATTGTATACTCTAGAGTGGACGGTCGTCTTCAACAATTGAACCTTCCATTAGTTGAAAGACATCCTATCCTTTTGCCTAAGCACTGTCGTCTAGCAGAGATGTTGGTAGACAAATTATATGTTGAGCTTCCTTCACATAGGTCCGAACATCTTGCAGTCAGTACTCACCAGAGAATTTTGGATTCTAGACACTAGGAACTTGATTCGGCAGCAGCTTCACAAATGTATGAAGTGCTTGAGAGCAAGGCCTAAATCTTCCTGTCCACCTATGGCAAACCTTCCTNGCAGCAGCTTCACAAATGTATGAAGTGCTTGAGAGCAAGGCCTAAATCTTCCTGTCCACCTATGGCAAACCTTCCTGCTCATCATGTGTTGCAAGCGAAACTATTTTTGAATTTTAGTGTGGACTATGGCAGACCCATTTCCATCACAATGGCACAATTTGAGGAAGCTCAGTGTGCTACAGGCCGATATATCTGTTTGTTTGTGTGCTTGTCGACCAAGGCGGTACATCTGGAGTTTACTCATACCTTTCCACAGAGGCATTTATAGCTGCCTTTCACCAGTTTGTGACACACAGGGATTTCTGTTCCCATGGATAAAGTGACTGTGGGATGAATTTTGTAGGTGCCAATCACAAACTGTATGCTCTTTAGAAATTCATTAAAAATTATGACAGCAAGATGATTTTAGCTGATTAGTTGGCAGAGCATAAGTAACATGACACTTAAATTCTACCTCCCCCCCCCAATCATACTTTGGTGGACGCTTGGGAGGCTGGCATGAAATTGTCAAATTCCGGCTCTGTAAGGTGATTGGTGCTCAGTTGCTCACATATGTGGAGCTGTACACACTACTGACCCAAATTTAGTCCACTTCAACTGTCTGCCTCTGTACCATGTCAGCTGACCCAATGACCTCGCTCCACTGACCACGAGCCAATTCCTCACCCTGGTCTACCACAGCTGCTGCCTGATAAGGATCTGGTAAGTACTCCTGTGAACAGCCTTCCTTTGTGGGGTTTGGTGCAGAAAATTACGAAGTCCTTTTGGAAGCTTTGGCACTTTGAATATCTCAGCCAGCTTCAACCAAGAGAAAAGTCAACAAAACAAGAAGCCAATCTAATTAAGGATATCAATTACCTCCAAGGCAATGGCAGCTGGGTAAACTAGTGTACGTGTTTCCCAGTGCTGATGGTGTGGTTGGTGTGGCAGAATTTTGAACGAGGCAAGGATCTGCATTACATCCTGTTGTGAAACTGTGCCCCCTTTCATCTCAATAATGTCGAAATATGGGCATTTGAAGGTGTGCTGGATGTTAGAACGTGTTGTAATGTTCCGCAATTATTACACTGCCGAATGTTTACGTTGCCACAGCTTGCTCATAGGTAGAATACGAGACTCCATACCAGGTGATGCCGATTAATAAAAAAGAAGAAGTTCCAGATTAGTTTGTTTATACTTTATTTATCATTGAAGTTTCACAGTGCACAGACGACTTTCCAGTTTGCAGAGTACGAACTTTCACAATCAGTTAGACCAGTGCAGAAAACAGCGCCACAGTTGTTTACAGTTTATTAATGTCTCAAACTTGCCTCGCAAGACTAAGTTACGAAGGCAGGAGGGATGTTCGTTCCCTCCTGGCACCCTAACGACCCACGCCCTTTCGGGCTGGTGCGTCTTCTCACGCCCGACGCGTCTTCTTCGACGGTTGGTGACTTTCTTTCTGGGTGATAGGCACCACCAGTATATATTAGGCAGGCCTATCTCCCCCTTCTCCTAAGATAAGCGCATGGCCTCCGGCATCTGCCAGTAGCGTCATCCAAAACTACGCTGTGTCCCGCGCTCACAACATGTTATTGTACCCGCAACGGCCGCATAACCAAAACAACAACTTTCGAAACTGTACGGTAAACGGACTGCTGTTACAACGTAAACAGCAGATGTCCATTCGATAACCTTCAAAAGCACACGTCTGCTCGACAAACAAACACGGGAAACGAACCACCGCGGCTTTAACTTGAAACCTGACAAAATATTACGAAGCTTTCCAAAGCTAAATACACACAAAAGAATTTTACACCCGTGTCCCGAAAAATTAAGCATACTGCGTCATTACAGTGTGTACACGGGATATTATAGTTGAGTTTTGCTAGGGTGCACACTGTCTGTTTCGTTTTAATACTCATTAAATTACAGTCCACCTGTGCATAGGCACAAACAGTTGTCTTGCTCTAGTAGCTTGAAAGGCTTTATAGGGATGGGCGTGTCTAAACCTTGATGTGTACATTGGAGTTTTAAGGGACAGTGGGATAAAGCAGGATGGAATAACTGAAAAGTAGACAGTTTTGTGTTAATGAAAAGCAAACTCGAGCATTTCTGTTTATTGGAAGAATCCAGTCAACATACAAACCTATCCTGTGACTAGGGACACCTGTAGGACAGAGAGCATTGGCTACCAATTTGTAGAACTAGAGAAAAATCACACAATGCAAAAAAGAACAGCTACAGAAGATTGCGTTGGGGCAAGGGCAACCCCTGTAACATTCTTGGCAAATGGAACTTAGTTCATTGAAGTGAAATGTAAGCTTGTGTATGACAAACTGACTCCCTGAGATTGTAATGAGAATGTAAGGCAAATTGGGGTGAGACCCTGTTGTACTGACAGGGGCGTGAGTGTTCAAAAAACTCCCTGAGAGGGCTGCTCACAGCACTTAGTTACCCCTCCAAGCATCAGGGTAGGTGTGGAAAGAGCAAGAGCATTCCTACTCTTTTGTACGGCCAAGATATGCATGTAATCCCCTGCTGGCACGGAGCATCCAACGGGGTGGAGGTCTACCACCCACCTTACTCAGGTGCATTGAAGTTCAAGCTACCTGGAAACAGGTGGCACAGTGCACATGGGAAGGCCGTGGTTTCACACTGGGGATGGCACATGAAAGCAGCGTACATGGGGACACAACTGAGGCAAAAGCTTTGAGAGCTAGGATGGCACTTGTGGTATTTCATGATCATAGTTTCCAAGGTTTGATTTGGGCTGTTTAGGGGTGAGGTCAGATGAAAGTTCACATCACTTAGCTGGTGATCTGTAGCTGTTAAGTAATAAATTTAATGGTGTCGTGATTAAACATGCAATCACTTGTTTTGTGCACTATCTGTTGTGCCCAGAACCATGACCATAAAATTTCAGGTGGGGTCACCCCCTATTTTTTGCATTTGAGAATCCTGCGAGATGATGTCGCTGGTCAACGGGTTTTCTCGGGGATCTCCCATTTCCCCCACCCTTGCATTCTGGTGCTGCTCCATACTCACCTCGTTTCACCCTCATCGGCTCTCAAGACCTCAATGTTTGGAGCTGCCGGAATCTCCTCACTCAGTTATGACCATGAACGTGGGTGCTAAGTTTCGTAGTATCAATTTTTGGACACTGCGAATGTTCACAGTTTTCGGGTAAGGGGGGATTGGTATTAAAAAAATATGTACAGTGAAACCTCGTTGTTGCGTTCCCATTTATGTCGATTTCCCGTATCAGTCTATTTTTTTGGATGGTCCCAACAAATATCCTATATAAACAATGTTAAAAAAATCTGCATGCTACGCCCTTAAATCATTAATTTACTCTCATCCATCGATCAGATATTCTGCCCGAAAACCAAAATATATTCGGAACTATTGTTTATCTGTGAAAAAAAAACTCTGGTACTACAAAATTCTGTAGCGCCAAGACCAGTAAACAGACACTCCCTAACCTCAAATGCTAGTAGACACAACTAGTTGTGAAACGTTGCAATTGTTTACGACCACATAATTTATTTTTGATAATTCACTCGCAATTTCTTTTAAATTACGTCGAAAAACAGGTAAAACATAATAATTACAGGCATTTCTTTGTTTCAAGTCAGCAAACAAATATTTGCGCAAATAAAACACATACGTTTAATGGATGTGGTACGGACCAGTACCAGACATTCATAATGGAGGGAACAGATTTGAACTTTACTCTCGTTCCACAATGGAAACGTAATAATTTTTAGGTCAGTACGGTAAATAACCATGTAAATTGCAAGCATTAAAGGAGAACAGTATGTTTTCACGGATTAATTCTGTTAAGATAAAATTACGCTGGTAACTTTTTTTAAGAGTAATGCAGTGATATCAACTGTCACACAAGATGGTGAGTGTTGTCAACTTAGCAGACTGCGTTTAATTTGGTGAAATTTAAAAACATTTATCAGGCAACTGAATTTTTAGCGGAGTAAAATATAATTTCAAAAAATCGGATTTTTACATGTCAAACTCAAAAAACTGTTAAATTTGCCTCCAAAGAAGAGTAAAAATATAAAATGCAGCATTATTATAATGAAACTACGTATAATACTTTATTACTGTACTTAAATTTTAACAATTTTTATTACGTTTCTATTTAAAATCATTGTGTTTGATAAATTTTGTTTGATTTTTGCCACTTTTTTTACATTCGACAGAAATTTAGTGAATTTTATGTAAATTTTCGGCAGATTTTTTAAATTAAGTGCATTTCAATATTTTATAATACAATACTTATATTGAATGATTGAAATATGTTTTTTCATCCAGTATTTAAGATATGCCCACTGTTCATTACAGGCAATCAACTCAATATACCCAAGGATGAAAATAAATTTTTTTTTTTTTAGGAAAGGTTTTACTTTTTGAGGAGAGTGGACCACATGTTGAGTTTTCCAGCATGTTGAGTTTTTTTCAGTAGGTCCCATGAAAAACGAATAATAGAGGTTTCACTGTATTGGAACAGCATTAAAAAAAACATGTGTGTTGGAACAGTAGTAGTTGCCAATAATACTTGCTATTGTGAGGCAATTTTTTATTTTGGTTATTGTTTTAAATGTAAATATGGAACTGGTTAGTGACAAGTGTAAGTACTAGCATTTTTGGTGGTTTTGCAACTGAAAATGGCATGTGGTTTTTCCCAGGCATTAATGAAAGGACAGTGGTTGTTGGTGGAAGACATTGACCTTGCAAGTCCAGATGTGGCAGCTGTACTGTCGTCTGTGTTGGAGCAAGGCTCCTTGCTGGTGCCTGGCCGTGAACAACCTGTTAAAGCAGCAACTGGTTTTCATTTGTTTTTTACTAAAAGGTAACGTATATTTTTGACTACTTCTTTGTATTTGTCACATTATGTTTTGTAAATTATATTGTAAGCGTTAGCTTATGTATACAGCTTCACAAAGATTCAAGAATGGGCAAACAATGTTTTCCAACTTTGGGAATGGGTATTTCTTAGTACCAAGGGGATCACGATGTGGCTGACCGTGAGAATAATTCTTGATCTGATTGTTATAAATTATGTATAATACTGTGTAGGAAAATATATTTAATTAGATAAAGGATTAATAATTATTTACTCTATTAGCATTTAAGTGTGTTCAATAACATTGATGTTAATCAGAAGAATGTGTTATATTTGTGGGATTAAAAAGGGGGTCTGTATCTTATTTATTTCTTTCCATGACCATAAGAGGAACAAAATAAAAAAATTGAAATTGCATAAATGTGGCATATATTTTGTGTGGTACATTGAATTTATAGATGCGGTTTGTGGCAGAGTGCTTTTGAAAGCTCTACTTAACTTCTACGATTTTGTATCCTTCCACTGTCTGTAACTATATCATAAGTTTGTATTTACATTTCTGGTGTTTGTTATCCTGTAAAATTACATATTTTTTCAGGTATGGTTTGTTCTGCAATAAACACTGCATCACAATTCCTAAAATTGTGTTGTTTAGATGACATTGTTCCTAGTGCTGAGCCAATATAGATTTTTACAGGTACCAGTACAAACCAATATTTCCGTGCTGTTACGGTTGATATTCCGTACCAATACAATTCACATGATAATTATTAAGTTCAGTCAATGCAAACTCATGACAAATCTGTCCTCTTTACTTTTGGTTGATAACTATTCATAACATAACTTTCTGTATCACAACCATGTATAAGTAGATCATTCTTCAAAACAAAAAATTTCTATCAAAAAAGCCTATTAATGTGATCTTAGTTCCAAAGGATAGTTATAAACATGGGCATACAATGTCTTTTTAACATTTTTGATGCTTCCATACTTTCATCCATTGCAACCTTTGTTTCAGCCTTTGCAACAACATTGCAAAGTTTCCAATCTAGGTTGTAAAGCATGACTAGTTAATTTTTCAACAAATTCATTCTGATGAGGAGATGTTTCGAACTTTCATGAAACTGAAACGAAAATGAAAAATTATGTCATTAGATTTCAGCCTTAACGAAAGATTAATGAATTTCATAACATTTTAGCAAGGTATTCATTATAACAAATTAATTGCAAAATCAAAACAAAAAAATGTTGGAAATTGAGTATTTACCATAGAGGCCTTGCCTACAGTTCAATTTTCAATTTATGTAGTTATTTCAGTTTTAAAATAATGAAAACAAACAAGATGATTGACAGGTAAAAAAATTTTTGCGAGTGCATTAAATAAACATTAATTTAACACCCGAAAATTCATTGAAATCGAGAACTTTTGTTTTGTTACAACTTTAGGTAACCAAAGTTCTGTAATGAAATTTGTCATTTTTCATTTCAGTATACCAAATATTTGCACAACCTTAATAAATACTAATGTTATAAGCAGGAAATGAAAATATTAACAGGAAATGACACCATTAAGCCTTATGGAGAAATGGTATTATGTGCAGGAAAATGTTATTTGCGGTAATGTTATAACAGGGTTCTACTGTAAATACGTTTCAGTCTATCCTTTAAGTTCCGATTCTAAGGGGGATTTGTTACCTCTCTGCTACCTGGTAAACGCCATCCTTCAACGGAGAGGCAGGTGATTGCATCTTGCCAACCTGTTTCCGACATTAGAGTAGGACTGTGGGCTCCCTTGACAGGGCAGCATGTACGTCATCAAAACACCACACATCGCCGGCCACCCATTCTGTGGGGCCACTGTGCCCCATAGTAGAGCCCCCTACTTGATACACTTTGCAAGGAGAGTGGTCCACCAGAGTCAGCTAACCCACTCCATCCACAGCTTGAAATTCGCCGGTTGGAGTGACAGGACTGACAAAGTATGACCACACTGTCTCTGGGTACTACTAGCTGGGAAATTCTGTCACCTGCCCCTTTCTTGTTGCGTTGGTACTTAGAACAACTCCTCATACCATTCATCTGACGAGGGGGGGCCAAATGGGCAGACAAATGTCTGCTATGGCTCTTACAGCCTCTCAGTTAGCAGGTACAGGCAACCCGTCCCAGTTAGCCTTCAGCTACACCTCCCCACGGAATCAGGCACAAGCCGCCCGCCGACTGCAGGGGCCTCACCCCTCTGTCACTCCCCAGTATTTATTTGAGCCAACCCAGAAGACCAGCGGGTCATTGCATCCCATCGTAGTCTGTCTACTTCTCAGACTGTCTGTGGGTCTGGGCATAGCTGATGCTGTCCGTCGTCCATCGACGCCCGCCGCCGCTGCCTGGAGCCAGCCAGATCCAGCTCGACTACCGGCCGAATATCAGTTGCCCTCAGAAGGGGCCCTGAACGCCACCCGCCAAGGCCGACCACCAGCCTACAGAAGATAAGCCAGCGACTGCGTCCATCCTAGCTGCCACCGACAACTACCTAGCGTGCTGACGTCCTACTTGGCCAACTCTATACACGGGGCTACTTAAAGGCCGGGGTAAACAAGCTTAGAACCAGTTAGTAAGATCCAGTTAGGTGTTCTCTGACGAAACACATAGAACCCTTGGATCGGGTGACGTGTTAAGCACCCAGGCCGTCACGTGTCATTGTGCAAAATCAGAGAATAGAAGCAGTATTTAGAAAATAGTTTACTATGTAATATATTCTTTATCTCATATCAAGTCAACTTACACAATTTATATTTTAAACTCATCAAATAAAACTATTATTAAATCTACAAGCTTGCTTGTGTGTTACATTCCTCTCAGTATAATTGAATTTTGTCCATATTCATGATAAAAATTATTAATATGATTTTTAAGTTCAGCAATCCCTTATGTTACTGAGAGTAAAACTGAAGCACTGGCAGTTTCCTGGTTACAAATGTCACACTTCACGTTGCTTTCAAAAGGTTTTAAATACTGAAATGTCAAGATGAAGCTGAAGTGTGATGCCTTCAAAGCTGGTTCTGTATGTGATCCCTCAATCTTTCATTGATGATTATCTCACAGCAGATAAGCATCTCCCTTCTTTCCTACTTCCCCATCCCTTCCTCTTCAGAGAATGACATCTGTCTGTTTGGTACTTGGAATAAGAACTACACCTGCTGACTCAAAAGAGCAGCAGTTGAGCCTGTCTTGTACAAATGTTGATGCGTGACGGCTGGGTTAAGGTGGTGCGCATCACACGTGAGCAAGTGTTTCACAAGGTATCAGGTCAGAAACACAAGGTCATTCAAATTCTACTGAGGGGGACTTTGTATTATGAGGCGCTTGGCCTTCACTAGCCCTTGATACAGGGATGGATGGGTAAACCGTCTGCAGGGTATGTAGTCTGTCGGTGCATTGAGAGTCCTCCGGGTGGCTGCAGATGCAGGCTTATCTTCTTTGGGCAGTACTCAGGGTTGATCGGTTGCTGGATACTTGTGTAGATGTGGCGTGCCCTGACCTAGGGTGGCTGGCTGTCTGCTTGGCTTCGGGCTGATACTCTGTGGTAGTGGCTGTGGCTGGTTGTCCGAGAAAGCAGCTGGTTGCAGCAGGCTGCAGCTCGTAGAGGTGATTACCAAGGCCACAGGTAGTCCCATGTGAAGACAGATGGCGATGGGATGTTTGTCTCTGACGTTCTTGTGGGGTGGTTCAAAGAGATTGGTAGGACGGACCGTGAGGTGAGGCCTCAACATTCGATAGGCAGTCTCAGCTCATTCCCTTGAGGTTACTCCACTGAAGGCTGATGGAGTGGGTTACCCAGCAATAGTTAGCCTCAGGGGCAGTAGCTGTCCTCTTGTCACTCCACTTAGTACCTCCTCTTTAGGTGAACGGCATGGATGGAAGGTTCTACAGTCCACCTCCACAAAGCAGGGCCAGACGACTGTATCCCTAGCTAGAATGTGCCGAGAGATGATTAGGTGACTCTTAGTCAGACCTGTCACTCCAACCGGTAGATGGAGTGGGGTTAACGGAACTTGGGTGATGTAACTGCTTCCTCATGTAGTCTTTCTAGTGATGGAGCTCTACCGTCCTGTGCACCAGGTTTCTTTGTGTACCTTGTCCACCGTTCAGGTGGTCTGTTGGATGATGTACGTGCTGTCCTGGTTAGGGGAAGGCCCACAGTTCTACACTAGAGTCGGGAATCAGTAATAAAGCTGCCTTTCCCTTGAGGGATGGCACTTACCAAGTTGTAAGGAAGTTACAGTTTCACCCTAGAATGAGTACTCTGAGGTTAGACTAGAAACGTGTTTATTCAGTGAGGAATAAACACAACCTGTACTATCTCTGCCACTTTCCTAATTACTATGTAACCTGCAGAAGTTAACTTTACAGTAAAACAGGTGAAGGGTACCTGTTAGCAAATAAACAAGTGGAAACAAATGAGGTAACTGTAAAAACAACTGGACCCTAACTGTTGACTATGTTGGTCCTGAAGGGACTCTGGTGTCACCAATAAGGTGGTAAGTGAGGTTAAGTGATGCTGAAGACTTCTTCGCATGTAGCTGGTCGCTGAATCTGGAAAAACGTCTGGCGACAGGTAGTTCCTCGTGAGGACGACGGTCGGCAGAGTGCTTCAGCACAAGTTGTGCTGAAGCGATCTACTGAGAATTACCATTCTTGGGGTGCACTGCCTTATGTAGTCGTGATGGCATGTGCGTTGGTTCTCTTCGGCCATCAGGCGTATTCGGCAAGGTGGCTCCTCCCTTGGTGGACAGTGTGGCACTGGTTACGCTCTCTCGGAGAAGACTAGAAGCAGAGTAGTGTCCTTGTGTGTGGGCTGTATCCGCTGCTTGCTTAGGGGCAACTCATGTGCCTCGCTTTGCTTGGTTTCACTGACTGAGGGAATTATGTTACATGTGCGCCTGGCATAATGGGGGTCTGTGTTTCTACCACCGTTTCCTTGGGTGTCCCTGGTTGGGCAGCATGCCTGTCAGCCTTGGAGGCAAGCTGTCTCAGGGTTCGATACTCTGTTCGGGTATTGTGTCGCTGCACGTGATGAGGCGGATGCGGAAAAAAATGTGCTCAGGAATCGTATGGTGTCATGGATAAATATAAATGAAAATATCAGTCTCAGTATCAGTTAAAAATAAAACTGGTTTGGACTGGTTCAGATACTGTAATATTGGTCAATATTTGATATTATGTATCGGTATTGGCTCAGCTCTAATTCTTTCTTTAATGTACATTTTATGAAAAATTGTAATGGTCACCATATTGAAATTAAAATTTGATGCCTCACCAGGTGGAATATGAGGGTCAGCATCATCTTTCTTTCTCTCCTCAAAAAAGCTGTGACTCTGTTGTGTGGGATGCAGGCAGTGCTGGCTCAGAAAAATTGTTGGANTTTCTTTCTCTCCTCAAAAAAGCTGTGACTCTGTTGTGTGGGATGCAGGCAGTGCTGGCTCAGAAAAATTGTTGGATTGGGAGTTTGATGATCTTCATGGTAGCCGTTGGTGTGGTTCGCGCAAAAGATAAATGTGTTATGACCCTGACAGGTGAATTTGGCTGTAGGGGGGGATGGTTGGAAGGAAGTTTTAATTACCTGTGAACTGGACTGATGTGGGGAAGTGATCTGCAGAACACTTTTGCTTTGTAGTGTTGGAGGGGAGAGAAGAGAGAGCTTGTGGGACACAAATACTGCNTTTCTTTCTCTCCTCAAAAAAGCTGTGACTCTGTTGTGTGGGATGCAGGCAGTGCTGGCTCAGAAAAATTGTTGGGTTGGAAGTTTGATGATCTTCATGGTAGCCGTTGGTGTGGTTCGCGCAAAAGATAAATGTGTTATGACCCTGACAGGTGAATTTGGCTGTAGGGGGGGATGGTTGGAAGGAAGTTTTAATTACCTGTGGACTGGACTGATGTGGGAANGAGAGAGCTTGTGGGACACAAATACTGCCAGAAAGATACCCCTCGGAGATGCCTGAGGTGGGTGCCCTGTTTCAGCGGGTAGCTTTTGGTGATGCGGTCTCTCTGGCATGTGGCCTCTCCCCTTAGTGCTGTGTAAACTTTGGGTGAGCACCTGTGTCCAAGCCTTTAGCGCATATGGTATGTGCTAAGGTAATTTTTGCTGCTTTTCGCTTCCCATCTCAATATCAAGCGGCATTCAGGTGACAGAGAGTGAGTTTGGATTTAGAGTGGGTGATCTGGTTTGCTGAAGCACAACTGTTGAATGGCTAGGAAGGTGTAACAAAGGTAAAATAAAATGTGGACCTCCTGAAGAGCCAGAGCATATTGTCTGGTGCCTGTGGATTTATGCTCGGAGTCTCCTTCCCAGGCTTCCTGAATCCAAATTCCCATGTGATGATTTGTGGGCACAAACCTCCAAATTTAATGTGTGTAGTCTGCCCACTTTCCTGCCAAGGAGCACCCAGGAGGGTGGTACTACCGCAGACAACCAAGTTTGCCACCATTGAGAACTGTGAACAGCCCCTGCGGAGCTACGTAGCTTGTGGCAACACACAACTTGCAACAGTACAGCTGGAGACCACAGTATTATGTCTGAAGAGCGAGAGCCAGAGCTAAGCAGTAGGCATTAAACCATTCGGAAAACACCCCGAAACCAGTTGTAGTAGAGAGACTCAACATGCAACTGGGACTCATCATTTTCAGTAGTTTCAGCTGTGAAGTGCAAAAATGAGTGAAGTCTTGACTAGCAATGATGGCAACATGGAGGTTTGACAATCCTTTGAGTGATATGATGGTTATAAACAGTTCAGGCACAACTTATTTTCATTCACCACATCATAATGCCCATTAGAATTCATTGAAACAAATTTTGAACATATATGCAAAGTATGTGGGTTTTTGAACACTTTTACGTGAGTCAACCAGAAGATTAGTGGAACATAATATCTTATATTATATGGGCTCCTAATGGCAAAACCACCTTTTTGTTGGGCTGGATTGCAACCATCAATGGCTGAGAACTTGTTACTGCCTTTTGACAGATCACAGATGTGTCACAGAGACCAGGAAGCAGCTATCTGCTGGTGCTGTAAAAGTTGCAATGGGCATAGTCTGTGGGGATGGCAAAATAGCCTTCCTTGGTTTGTGCTAGAGGTGCTGCTGAGGTTGTGCCCCATGAAGGGGTAGGTGCACGTGCCGTACGCCTCAACAGTGTTGCTTCCTCTCTCTCGTCTTGGGATGTTAGGTTCTTCTTCAACAGTGTGCCTAGCTTGGGCAGAAATGATCTTCACTGCTTCCTTTTGCCCAGCTCAATGTCGGGGTATGGAAAAATTGTGATGCAAACAACTGTTGGAAATCAGGGATCTTATGTTACAGAGGACAAAAGCAAAGCAGTGTAAACTAATTAATTATTATAGTATCTAGCGGGTGACAAGTAAAATCAGGTGTGGCAATTTGCTAATCATACAACATGCAGTTTCTAGCAGCGCATGGGAGAAGTAACTGGCAAGGTCTAGCCAGGGAGTAAGCAACGCCTCCTGGTACTGGTGCCATGGAGTGAATCCTGCTAAGGCCCTCATCAGAGGGGTGCCATCTCTAGTGGCATGATGTGCTGGGACATATGCCTCCCGATTGATGGTACTGAAGCCAATAGTGACTCTTGAAAGGGGGTCTCTGTCCCATCTATAGGATGGTTAAGCGAACAACATAATAACTGCAGAACTCAACATCTATCTTGGAATCACAGCATTCTTCACTGAGACTACGATGGTACCTAGATGAGCTGCATTACCTATTCTGAGTGTTTATCTTCTTCAGCCTAAGGTTTCTGGAAAGATTCTTCCCACCCTTGCCACTGTGGTACAGATATTTGGGGTAACTTTGGGTCATCAGGGCAACTTTGTACCACCTGCTTATTTTAGTTGTAAGTAGAGGCTCGAAGANAAAGAGGATACAGAGAAAGAGAAAAGAATGCATAGAAAAACAGGATAACTAGTACCAAGTGCACCAATATTGGGTGTGAATGGTATATTGGACTGGCTAATTCACACACATGCACACTCATGCTTGCTCTTGATGGAGGGAACCATAGGTATCCAAGGGATACATGATAGCGAACTGATAATCTGCATGAGGCAAGGATGACTCCTATGGTGTCACATGGAAAGGAGCTACGTAGCTTGTGGCAACACACAACTTGCAACAGTACAGCTGGAGACCACAGTATTATGTCTGAAGAGCGAGAGCCAGAGCTAAGCAGTAGGCATTAAACCATTCGGAAAACACCCTGAAACCAGTTGTAGTAGAGAGACTCAACATGCAACTGGGACTCATCATTTTCAGTAGTTTCAGCTGTGAAGTGCAANGAAACCAGTTGTAGTAGAGAGACTCAACATGCAACTGGGACTCATCATTTTCAGTAGTTTCAGCTGTGAAGTGCAAAAATTAGTGAAGTCTTGACTAGCAATGATGGCAACATGGAGGTTTGACAATCCTTTGAGTGATATGATGGTTATAAACAGTTCAGGCACAACTTATTTTCATTCACCACATCATAATGCTCATTACAATTCATTGAAACAAATTTTGAACATATATGCAAAGTATGTGGGTTTTTGAACACTTTTACGTGAGTCAACCAGAAGATTAGTGGAACATAATATCTTATATTATATGGGCTCCTAATGGCAAAACCACCTTTTTGTTGGGCTGGATTGCAACCATCAATGGCTGAGAACTTGTTACTGCCTTTTGACAGATCACAGATGTGTCACAGAGACCAGGAAGCAGCTATCTGCTGGTGCTGTAAAAGTTGCAATGGGCATAGTCTGTGGGGATGGCAAAACAGCCTTCCTTGTACCCGGTTTGTGCTAGAGGTGCTGCTGAGGTTGTGCCCCATGAAGGGGTAGGTGCACGTGCCGTACGCCTCAACAGTGTTGCTTCCTCTCTCTCGTCGTGGGATGTTAGGTTCTTCTTCAACAGTGTGCCTAGCTTGGGCAGAAATGATCTTCACTGCTTCCTTTTGCCCAGCTCAATGTCGGGGTATGGAAAAATTGTGATGCAAACAACTGTTGGAAATCAGGGATCTTATGTTACAGAGGACAAAAGCAAAGCAGTGTAAACTAATTAATTATTATAGTATCTAGCGGGTGACAAGTAAAATCAGGTGTGGCAATTTGCTAATCATACAACATGCAGTTTCTAGCAGCGCATGGGAGAAGTAACTGGCATGGTCTACCCAGGGAGTAAGCAACGCCTCCTGGTACTGGTGCCATGGAGTGAATCCTGCTAAGGCCCTCATCAGAGAGGTGCCATCTCTAGTGGCATGATGTGCTGGGACATATGCCTCCCGATTGATGGTACTGAAGTCAATAGTGACTCTTGAAAGGGGGTCTCTGTCCCATCTATAGCATGGTTAAGCGAGCGACATAATAACTGCAGAACTCAACATCTATCTTGGAATCACAGCATTCTTCACTGAGACTACGATGGTACCTAGATGAGCTGCATGACCTATTCTGAGTGTTTATCTTCTTCAGCCTAAGGTTTCTGGAAAGATTATTCCCACCCTTGCCACTGTGGTACAGGTATTTGGGGTAACTTTGGGTCATCAGGGCAACTTTGTACCACCTGCTTATTTTAGTTGTAAGTAGAGGCTCGAAGAATCCCTTCATATTACCATGTTCCTTACAAATAAATGAGTTAGCAGTGAGGTATGCATTAAGTTGGGGGCTGTAAATCCTTTGTTATAAACAAAAATGTGTGGTACAATTTTACCCGTAATGGGTACAAAGTTAGCCCAAATGACTGTAACCAGGAAGACAGTGCTACCTGCCAACAACCAGTATACCAAACTCAAACAAGAGAAGAAGCACCCTTCTAAGGGTATTGTTCTCACTTGAATCAAACTGATGGCTCATGTAGCAAAGCAAGTAAGTGGACTGCATTCAAAAACACAAGTGGGTAGCTATGGTGCCACCAAACAAGTAAGAAAGTAAACTAGCTCGAGAGCTGCATATGCCAGGGTTCAAGCTGCAGANATACCAAACTCAAACAAGAGAAGAGAGCACCCTTCTAAGGGTATTGTTCTCACTTATATTTCACAGGGTCTGTGCGTGAGCCTGGAAGTACGTGAGCGGAGAGACACAGTAGGTAAGTAGGACGTAAGGGAATGAAACGTGACGTAAATGTCCAGAACAACAGTTAGGAGGACAAGAGACAGGTTTGCCAAATGGTGTACAAAGGTACTGTTCTGAGATACGAGAGCTGCATCTCGGGGCAAGACTAAGTACAGAATAAACTTAAGTCCAGCGCACTGCTTGGAACTTGAATCAAACTGATGGCTCATGTAGCAAAGCAAGTAAGTGGACTGCATTCAAAAACACAAGTTGGTAGCTATGGTGCCACCAAACAAGTAAGAAAGTAAACTAGCTCGAGAGCTGCATATGCCAGGGTTCAAGCTGCAGAACCAATCCCAGTAAATTAGCTAAGACTGTAACTGGAAGTGCAGAACTCAGACTGGGATATGGGTCTCAATGAAATGCCACAATTCAGCATGTGCAGCCGAATTTATAGTCTCCTGAGTGCATGGCAAACAAAGGGCGGAATGAGATGGTTGGCTGGAGGAGTTAACTACCCTTGCGCACTTTTTTATACACTGTATAGTTAAATTTGGCATGTTACATTTAAACAGTGCTAGTGGAAAATTACAATATTACCCTTACATTTACTATAAAGATCTCGATGGCCGTATTCACCAAGTGCGTCGTGCTTAGATGGCGAGAAGGCTAAACTGCAGGGACTGAACTAATTAATGAGTACTGTTTGCCAGCGTTCAGTAAATAATCAAATTCATAACACATTTGCAGTCCTTAGAAATTATATATCTGTATACCATATTACAAATTTAATTTAATCTAATAAAATAGTAGATCCCAGGCATGAAGGAATCCATACTGTAGGAGTCATCCATATTAATTTGGGTACCCATATGCCAAAATCGCAAATTACCATTGCAGCATTTGATGTTGGACATTGATACAAGCGTCATTTCGTGAATCAACCGGAAACAAAACTGCCGACATTGTAATGATACTTACTGAAAGGCAAAAAAAATATGTGTAAAATACACCATACTCTACTAACTCATTGAAACAGTTATTTAAATTAATTCTACTGTAAGATAACAGCACTAACCCTTAATGGTACATAGTGGTTGAGATAAACCCAAGTAATGTATACCAACAATTATTATAAAACCGCAGTTGTCTTTAGTATCTCTGTAAACAACTGCACCTGAAAAAAATCAATACAAAACATTTATTGCCGAACTCTTTTCCCCAAAACAACACACAAGGTGTTCAGTTGTACTAAAAAGCAGAACAAGCATAGTTTATGTTAACACGCACAAAACTGGCTTGTATCCGTCTAGAATCTAACCCGGATAGCAACGATGTGTGTAGTGTACAACCACCTAGGATCACAGCCTTCAGTCATATTTTATACCAACTACAAAAAAACTACACCTAATGATAAGTCGAAGATAAGGGAGGTGCATCTAAGGACCAATTAGCCACTTAAGGTCAAGTAGTAATAGTACTTTTAATAAATGTGTGTGTATTGTTCAAGTATATAGAATTGTCACTATGTTCTTTGTGGCTTAACTGATTGGAACTGCCACACTGTTTATAATCGCTACAGCATGACGCGAGGAATATTTATGAATAGATCTTCAAAGAAGAGAGCACTTACTAAACACCAAAGACAAGAATGAGTCATAATAGCCAAACTGGAAAGTCCATTTATGTTGCTGGCCACACATAGGGTCTATTTGTTTATAGTAGTATGTTAAAATTTACGCAATTTTATAATGATCTTAATTATGACAGCTCTTTTCTATATGTGAATCATTCAGTTCGTATTATTGGATACCATTAAATCTTCTTTTTTTGGCGTTGGATGGCAACGGCTTAGAATTAAAACCTATTGCACATAACTACAATTTACTTCACCACACTTTTACTAATTATGTCACACACATCCAGTGCTGTGTTAGACCTTTCACAATAAAAAAAAATATTGACCAAAGCATCTCCGAGAGAGACACTTCAAAACAGCAGTGTGTGTTATTGCCCGCCCGTCAAGCTTGCCATTAACTAATAGAAGCTCATGTGTAGACAGCAGGGGAAATGGAGTCGCATTGTGAGAACACCAGCATGCATGCCATCATGCCAAAATGTGTGGTAAAACTTACATTTTTTTTTCCTATGGCTGTAATTTTTGATGCATAGAACAAAAAAAATTCAACATTCATATTTGTGTCCTACTGCACTACACACACCTTTAATAAGTTTTATACTTGTCAAACTTTTGCCAAAAAATTAATAATTGTTCACATTATTTACATTTTTTGAGAGAAAAAATTGATAATAATTAATTGTAATTTGTTTAGCAAAGTATTGCTGCCTTATATGATAAGAAATGAGTTCATGGAATGTAACTCATAAAACATTACAAAATAATGAAACATATTATATTTATTGTAGAATTAAAGTCACTCTTATCAAGCAAAAAACTAGTAATTTAAAAAATTTTAACTTTTAAAACAGATTTCCTAATTATCACAAACTTGACTTTAACATGATCGTAAATGTGTGCAGAAACTACTACAAAAATTAAGTATATTGTTTTACATTTCATCCTATGAATTCTTGCTATTTGTAGAACACATAATTATGTGTTTTAGATGGGGCTTTCACCTTAAGTACTCTTGATTACTATATTTTTTTTGGGAATTTGCCAGTGTGAGATGTTTCCATTGCTCTTAGGTGAATGAGAGGTGATTGTTTAAATATGAGTGGAAACAACATATACCTTGACCTGTACACACAGTTATATGTACTTGTCCTTTACATCCTTGGAGACGCTTATGAACTGCTGTACTCTTCTCTTTTACAGGAGTATCGGTCGGAGGTATGCATCTACCACAAATCTTTTGCAGGAGCACTGGCTGCAAACTGTTATTCATCCTCTCACCGAGAAAGAGCTGCTGACTGTTGTAAAGGCTAAGGTACGGTGGTTCAGCCATTACAGTCTTAATTGTTTAGTCATTGTTTTTTAAAAAATGATCATGACCATCAGTTTGAAAACTATGCGAACATTTCTTTTGTTGATGGTAACGTAAGCCTAATGGTAATTGATCAAGTTGTTTCTGATTTCACGGTTACCATTAGTCTGGAAAAGCTGTAAAATAGGGCTGTCATTTAATTTAAACACAGTGGTGAAATGTCAGGGAAATCTGCAATATGCAAGCTTTACCTGGTGACTTTTCTATCATAAATTATGCACCTATGAAAACAGACTTTGCATCCTGAGCACGAGTAAATTTGTTAAATTGTGTGTTGTTTTCTGGTGTGCATAAGTTTGAACTTTACATAGTTGTAGTATGCCTAGCTGCCCTATTGTCACTTTTTATTTATAGCATGTTGCAACCAAAGTGGTGTTAGCTATCCAGTCACATTTTCATCAAGGTGAAAACTTTTCTGTCAGATTGTAATTTTAGTTGTATAATTACTGTAGTGAAGAGAAGTGGTTAATGAAATTTGTAACCAAACATGGCTTTAATTTACCTCTGATACACTGTGTCGACTACCAGAAAATTTTACTGTAAACTTTTTTTTTTTCTCCGCTATTCAGTCAACCTCTTGATTTTAAGACCCCTGAAAAAGCATCACTCCCGAAGTCGTTATTTCTAGAGTTGACTGTATATTGGGTGTTTTCCTCAAGTGCATTAGGTTGCAAAATTTGAGTAATTATTTTAGTGTAAAAGTGTGCTATAAAAAATGGTCAGCGAAAAAAATTATTTTTGTTTGGGAATCAGGGAAATGCTAGAGAATTTTCAGATTGGAAAAAGTGGCAACCCTGTAATTTATAAGATGGTTTTTTTACTCTCATTAACTGTAAAATTGTTTAACAATCATGTTTAATTTTAATGTATACTTTGCATGAGTGTTTCCGAAATCACACTCTCTAACATCCCATATCTTGGAACAAATGTTGATACTATTGTAGGTGTAAAAAAATTTTATTCCACAAAAATCATGCATTTAACTCTTTCCTTAGTGTTAAATCATTTAATTATACTCTTGATAAGTTGCAAAAGTTTTTACAGCAGATAAGTTGATGTATAATGAAATAGAATTACAATCAAGCCCCGCTGTAACGAACATGTAGGTAACAACAACAGCTATCTAAAAGTAAAGCTTTTCAGGAACCATCAAAAATCCCAAAAATTTATGAAAAGAATAAAATATCCTTGCTAAATTTGAATAAATTGCAATGAAAACATAAGAAAATACATTCACTGGATCATGGCAATAAAATGTAGGTATTTCACACACACACATGCGCACACTCACACACTCACTCTCACTAACACTCACTCACTCTCACTATCCTACTCACACACACACTCACTCCCTCACACACACACACACACACTCTCTCTCTCACACACACACACACTCTCTCACACACACACACTCTCTCTCTCACACACACACACACACACTCTCTCACACACACACACACTCTCACACACACACTCACTCACATTCTTACACACTCTCACTCACACACCCTCACTCACTCTCACACACTCACAGAGAGAGAGAGAGAGAGACACACACTCAGACACAGAGAGAGATATATATACAGAGAGAGAGAGATAGTTAAAATTTGTTAAACTTACGGCTTCGGTAATTTGAATTAAACTTCCTGCGGCACATGACGTCACAAAGTGCTCCTTTGTTCTTCACCCCTGCTTCTCCGCCGCGACCATCCCTCCACATGCGCTTAGCTGCCATCCAACCACGTGCGCATAGCGTGGCCAATACAGTGTGGGCTACAGATCTCCGTCTTTCTCTTCCATCAGTACCTTTTGTTTTGTGACCACACCACATGCCATTTTGATATGATTTCAATAGTGCTGTTATAACTTTGATTTCTGGCTTTTCTTCTTCAATTTTGATTATGAATTGTGATTGGAATAAACTACATTGCCTGTTAACGACCTGCTTCCTCTATTTTTTTCATGCAATACGATTTTATTTACAGTTTTGGATACAACACATTACGTGAACCCGCCTTGCTTCTCTGTTGCATGTGTCACATTTGTTCTTGAAAAGTAGGTCACCTCCTACTCACCAGCTGTGCGCAAGCCTGTCGGCTGACTTTACATGTGCTGCTACGGGCCATAGTGAGTTCGATAAGTGAAGGCGTGATTGTGGTGCAGCGTACAAACAATTGTTTGTTTATTTATTCATTCATTTATTTTATTTTGGTGAGAAAATTGGCCTTCATACTGGATAAAAATGTACGCTGGCAAAAAATATATCCATAGTTCGAGCCACAATGTTTACGTTTTTGTGGCAGTAGGAGGAGGTGGACAGCCTCTTGGGATATATATTTCTATCCGAAGGACTTCTTTTTATGGGAGTAAATTTGTGTTTCGTTAATAAATCATCTAATTTTTGTACAAAAACCTTTCGGAAATGGATTTCACACTTGTTAAAAGTTAGGTGGCGCACAATGTTTAAACTTTATTTTCATTAACTACGTATTATTTATTGTTTTATGGGGTATCATTTCATTTGCAGAACATCTGCCTAGTGAATTAGTTTAGTATATAATTTATACAAAAGTGTTATTTTGCACCATTGATGAGAAAACACTGTTTTAACTTGAAGGAAAAAAAACATTTTTATGAACTTGTTAATGTTGGGAGTGTTAAAATGGGTAAATTTGAATTTAACGAAACAGTGAATTAGTGAAAAGATTTCAGCAACTGTGACATTTTGTTAAATTGGGGTTCTACTGTAATGTTTAGCATTTGGTGACAGTTATGCAGCCATGCCTGGCGGGGAATATTTTAGATTCTTGTTGCCTCAAGTCCAGGGTGTTGGAAATTGTGTTACAGAAAGAAAAAGGTAGGGGGTGGAATGGAGTAGGTGGTAATGGAGTATATATTTGGAATGGATATTGGGAGGAAAATGGAAGTGTTCAAGTCTCCAGTTCATCCATAACATTAGTTGATGGTTTGTGAATCTGCCACGGCATTGAAGGGCTGCTATCCATCAAGTGAGATATAGAGGGTGAGACTCTTAGTTGATGTTTACAACATTGTAACTCATCTCTTCTCTAAATAGTATAAAACAAAGTTGCTTATCCGCATCTGTCTTAGTATTCGCTTAGTACTTCTAAACTACTTGATAGATTTTGATGCAGTTTTCAACATTGTTTAGAGAATTTCTTGGGGAAGGTTTTGGTGTACAATTAATAATTTATATTTAATGTAAGGATAGTACAGAAATGTCGAACTGTTTGTAATAAAGTCATAAAAAACCGCTTTTAGGGTGATTACATGGCTTGCGCTGATCAAACCATAAGAGATACATCAAATTAATGTACTACAGAATTGTAGCTCTTAAAAAGGTCGACAGAAAAGTTCCGGATAGCATATGTTTATCTTTTAAGGATGACCCACAGTAACCATTTTTGTCTTTCAAAGTATCNACAGAAAAGTTCCGGATAGCATATGTTTATCTTTTAAGGATGACCCACAGTAACCATTTTTGTCTTTCAAAGTATCGTAAAAACTAAATTGTTACCAGGTGAAGCCGGGCCGGTTTGCTAGTTATGTATGTCAGGGCTATTCAATTGGTTTTCCCATCAGGCCATTTAAAAATAATTACAACGTGATAGACCACACTCATTCACTACAAAGTCATGGCTCACTTACTGACTCAGCAGGTGAGCAACCAATAGACAGTGGGGTGGTCATAGAGGTTAGTGATGCTGTATAGTCACCAGTAGCCAATGAAAACACAAATTATTCTCATTTAGATACAGGGCGGTGAAGTGTGGCATGGTACAAAATAATAGTGCAAATTTTGTAGGTCTCTAAAGGTGCATTGTTTTGCGTGATGATATAATAAATGAAGTAACATGTCATGTATTAAAAGTCTGACACATGTGTTAGGTAAAGATGACATTAAATTAGGTAATTTTATTCAAAAGTATATATTAAGAAAAATAATTGCCGATAAAATATTTTGTTTGCGAACCAGTGTGATTAGAGTGGCAGGCCGCATGTGGTCCACAAGAAGCTATTTGAATACCCACGTGTTTATATGGTCTAGGGGCGTACTTATTTTGTACACTATGTTTGTGTATTTCATTACAATTTTGATATTTGGTTGTCTAATGAAAATTTGTTGTTCAGCTCAAATACTTCCTCAGTTCTATTGTCTCTGGCATTGACTAATGTCAGTTTAACCAAAACACTTTTTTTCAGTTCCCGTTGCTTGAGAAATGGGCCTCACGCATTGTACGCATGTATATGTTGTTTTCGGATGGGAAACACCGNTTCAGTTCCCGTTGCTTGAGAAATGGGCCTCACGCATTGTACGCATGTATATGTTGTTTTCGGATGGGAAACACCGTATTAGTAATGGTGAAAAGGAAAGACAAGGTGTACAAACAAGGTTCCACAGAAGCCACAATGCTAGAGACACATCTACCAGGTGAGAATAATATCAGTGTGTGCACCTTTTAATCCAACATTTCAGAGGACTGTTTCAATTGATAGACATTGTTTTGTTTTCCTCTCCTAAAAAACAAATTTTCACTCAAGTTTTAATATGGTTAATTGGAAGTAGGATTAATATATACTNTTGTTTTCCTCTCCTAAAAAACAAATTTTCACTCAAGTTTTAATATGGTTAATTGGAAGTAGGATTAATATATACTTCATAGTTGGTTTGCAAATATTTATATACTTGAAAGGCTAGCACAGTTTCACATCTCTAGGTGTACATTACCAGTTGATTGTTGTTAAATAATGTGATCTCTAGGGAGATATATAGGTATCCATTAAGAGTCCCAGCGGATATGGATAGGGTTATACGGTAGCCAGCAGTGACAATGTAAATGCTGGTACCAGTTCCATGGTACAGTGTATTTTATATCTACTGTTTTTCATCTGACTTTTAAAAATTTCCATACATCCAGGATTTCAGTGTATGTGGAACTGAGATGTACACCAATAAAATACAACTTTTAACATTATTAAACTTACTGTTAAGTATGGGAGCTTTACATTATTTATAAATATAGTTAAACTAATACAGTGGACTCCCTATCTACCGTTTTTCAGGGGACTGTCAAAAAATTTCCATACATCGACGATTTCAGTAGATGAGAGTTTTGACATGTACATCAATAAAATACAACTTATAAAAACTTCATGCTGATTATAAATGAGAGCTGTACATTATCTGTGAATAAAGTTTAATTAATTAGCACAATGAAAATGGAAGTTTTTATGAAAAATATTACTATATTAGTATTACTGTAAATAATACATAAAAAACATTTCACCTCAATTTGTTTAAATAAATAATATAATAAATCTAAATATTAGGGATGGGTCGAATAACCAAAAATGTCGATTCCGGTTTCGGTGCCGATTCTACAATTTAAATATCGGTTCCAGTATTCGGTTCTATGTATTTTGAATACTTGCCTTTTGCTTGCAACTTTATTAAACCAATGCAGGTAAAATTCATTAAATGTTTTATTTCACGGTTATATGGAAGAATTGAACAATAACAAAGTGTGAAGACAAGTTTTAATGTGTACAGATAAACTTGTATTAAATTTATTTAAGGTTAGTAAATATGTAAAAAATTATTCTTTTTTTACATTAATATGTGGTGATTGTGATATGCTTGGAAAATACTTTAATTAAATAACTCGTGGCCCCCAAACCAAAACATTGTGGCCTGCTGTATGATAAAGGTAATCTAACTTACAAAAGTTCTTAAAAGGTCAACAGCTGGGTGGGCGGCCAGATTTCTTATCTTTTTTTGTTTCTTTTATGGTGTCTGGGCAGCCCTTTTTNAAGGTCAACAGCTGGGTGGGCGGCCAGATTTCTTATCTTTTTTTGTTTCTTTTATGTTGTCTGGGCAGCCCTTTTTTTTCTTGCGCCTTTTACACAGTGACTCATTGGTTTTTTTTTTTGAGCCTTTTACACAGTGACTCATTGGTTTTTTTTTGCTGAGCTGGAATGTGACACCTCGAAAAAAAAAAACGTCTCTTCCGCCTCTCTTACTCCCGGGCCATGGATCCTACCAAACAAAGAAGGCTTGAAGGAATGTATCGATCAGCTAGCAGTGTTGTTTACGGCAGAAGGCTGTGTGTGAGAGAGAGAGAGAGAGAGTGAGTGAGTGAGTGAGTGAGTGAGTGAGTGAGTGAGTGAGTGAGTGAGTGAGTGAGTGAGTGAGTGAGTGAGTGAGTGAGTGAGTGAGTGAGTGAGTGAGTGAGTGAGTGAGTGAGTGAGTGAGTGAGTGAGTGAGTGAGTGAGTGAGTGAGTGAGTGAGTGAGTGAGTGAGTGAGTGAGTGAGTGAGTGAGTGAGTGAGTGAGTGAGTGAGTGAGTGAGTGAGTGAGTGAGTGAGTGAGTGAGTGAGTGAGTGAGTGAGTGAGTGAGTGAGTGAGTGAGTGAGTGAGTGAGTGAGTGAGTGAGTGAGTGAGTGAGTGAGTGAGTGAGTGAGTGAGTGAGTGAGTGAGTGAGTGAGTGAGTGAGTGAGTGAGTGAGTGAGTGAGTGAGTGAGTGAGTGAGTGAGTGAGTGAGTGAGTGAGTGAGTGAGTGAGTGAGTGAGTGAGTGAGTGAGTGAGTGAGTGAGTGAGTGAGTGAGTGAGTGAGTGAGTGAGTGAGTGAGTGAGTGAGTGAGTGAGTGAGTGAGTGAGTGAGTGAGTGAGTGAGTGAGTGAGTGAGTGAGTGAGTGAGTGAGTGAGTGAGTGAGTGAGTGAGTGAGTGAGTGAGTGAGTGAGTGAGTGAGTGAGTGAGTGAGTGAGTGAGTGAGTGAGTGAGTGAGTGAGTGAGTGAGTGAGTGAGTGAGTGAGTGAGTGAGTGAGTGAGTGAGTGAGTGAGTGAGTGAGTGAGTGAGTGAGTGAGTGAGTGAGTGAGTGAGTGAGTGAGTGAGTGAGTGAGTGAGTGAGTGAGTGAGTGAGTGAGTGAGTGAGTGAGTGAGTGAGTGAGTGAGTGAGTGAGTGAGTGAGTGAGTGAGTGAGTGAGTGAGTGAGTGAGTGAGTGAGTGAGTGAGTGAGTGAGTGAGTGAGTGAGTGAGTGAGTGAGTGAGTGAGTGAGTGAGTGAGTGAGTGAGTGAGTGAGTGAGTGAGTGAGTGAGTGAGTGAGTGAGTGAGTGAGTGAGTGAGTGAGTGAGTGAGTGAGTGAGTGAGTGAGTGAGTGAGTGAGTGAGTGAGTGAGTGAGTGAGTGAGTGAGTGAGTGAGTGAGTGAGTGAGTGAGTGAGTGAGTGAGTGAGTGAGTGAGTGAGTGAGTGAGTGAGTGAGTGAGTGAGTGAGTGAGTGAGTGAGTGAGTGAGTGAGTGAGTGAGTGAGTGAGTGAGTGAGTGAGTGAGTGAGTGAGTGAGTGAGTGAGTGAGTGAGTGAGTGAGTGAGTGAGTGAGTGAGTGAGTGAGTGAGTGAGTGAGTGAGTGAGTGAGTGAGTGAGTGAGTGAGTGAGTGAGTGAGTGAGTGAGTGAGTGAGTGAGTGAGTGAGTGAGTGAGTGAGTGAGTGAGTGAGTGAGTGAGTGAGTGAGTGAGTGAGTGAGTGAGTGAGTGAGTGAGTGAGTGAGTGAGTGAGTGAGTGAGTGAGTGAGTGAGTGAGTGAGTGAGTGAGTGAGTGAGTGAGTGAGTGAGTGAGTGAGTGAGTGAGTGAGTGAGTGAGTGAGTGAGTGAGTGAGTGAGTGAGTGAGTGAGTGAGTGAGTGAGTGAGTGAGTGAGTGAGTGAGTGAGTGAGTGAGTGAGTGAGTGAGTGAGTGAGTGAGTGAGTGAGTGAGTGAGTGAGTGAGTGAGTGAGTGAGTGAGTGAGTGAGTGAGTGAGTGAGTGAGTGAGTGAGTGAGTGAGTGAGTGAGTGAGTGAGTGAGTGAGTGAGTGAGTGAGTGAGTGAGTGAGTGAGTGAGTGAGTGAGTGAGTGAGTGAGTGAGTGAGTGAGTGAGTGAGTGAGTGAGTGAGTGAGTGAGTGAGTGAGTGAGTGAGTGAGTGAGTGAGTGAGTGAGTGAGTGAGTGAGTGAGTGAGTGAGTGAGTGAGTGAGTGAGTGAGTGAGTGAGTGAGTGAGTGAGTGAGAGTGTGTGTGTGTGTGTGTGTGTGTGTGTGTTAGGGAAGGGAGAGGAGTGTTGATGTAAGAGGGAGAGATGAGATAACAACAGACTGGTCTCATACACTTCCCCCCAAACATCCCCGCAGTTTACGACTACCACTCCTTAATTGTTTTTCCGTGTAAAGCACACACCCCAGAAATTTTTTCCTTTATGTTAGGGAAAAAAGGGCGCGCTATACATGAGTAAATACCATAGTTATTTTGTAACAACAGAGTTTTGCCATTGCCGTGTAGAACCAAGAACAGAGTAATTGTTGTTAACCTAAAACCGGTTCCGAGTCAAACCTCAAGAACCGGTATAAATTGGAACCGAAGAACCGAACCGACCCATCCCTACTAAATATACATATATATAATTTATTATAATCCAACACCTAAAGTAAACTGACTTAAAACTTTCAAACACAGAATGCAAGCCAAATTATGAACGTCCCACGCACACCCAATCAGCTGAGAGTGCCCGGAGATATTATCAACTGGCAATGTGTTCACAGCAGGTGAGATGGAGAAGAGGAAGCTTCAGTGGTGGGAGGAGTGAAACAT
The DNA here is from genome assembly GCA_002778355.1 of Clitarchus hookeri. NCBI lineage: Eukaryota > Metazoa > Arthropoda > Insecta > Phasmatodea > Phasmatidae > Clitarchus > Clitarchus hookeri. The sequence goes on from NQII01000473.1 coordinate 690,879, forward strand.
TGTATCCCTCCACTCTGCTATCTACATAAGGCGACACCTTGTGCACGCATGACAAATATCTGTCTTTTAAAGTATTTAATTATATTTTACTGCAAAAAAACTTGTAGTTTTGAGACAGAAATGAATAAATGAGGTGATCAAAATTTATTTCTTCATGGTCTTCCATTCAGAACCATGTCCTCTGATTTTCCCGTACACTTAACGCCTGTCGCAAGTTACGTTGCTTTCCGGGCTTGTTGCTTATCCATTATAGCCCGGTCAAAATCGACATTCAAGGTTACAAAAATTCACATAGAGCTAAAAATTGGTACAAATGTTGGGAACATCATCATAAATGAAATGTGAAAAGTCCTCATCAATCCCACATCTGCAAAAAAAATTTCAAGGTCAAAGTTTGCAAATATGGGTTTTTTGAATTTTTCAGCCAAACAGTAAGTTTTATTATACAAATAGGTCAGACAAAAATTGTAGATCGTGCGATTATCTATAAAATTGTTCTTACCCTTTTTTTTTCCTAAGAGTCACCATACCATTTCTGAGATATAACGATTCAAAAAGTTGAAAAAGTTGTGTTCTTCATAATATGCACATGTTCCCACGCCACCTGTGAAGTAGTGTACTTGGCGCGTTTCTTTTTAACGTGGTTTCCCGGTAGGCCTATTCCACAATCTGTTGTGGTCCTGTTTAATTCAATAATATGTAATAATAAAAAATGGTACTATTGGAAATGATGAAAGTGGTGTGAATTCTGAGTAATTGGGGAAATTTATTAGTCTGATTCATAATCATCTAATGGAACTTCAAGTGTAATGTCTTCTTCATCTTCTTCTTTTTCCTGCTGGGTACAATTAAATGGTCCTAACAGCGATGCATCAGATGTCTCCTCGCTGATATCGTAAGAATCCTCTTCTGATGGCGATTCAACATTGGAGCACAACTGGCCTTGACAACTGGTACATGCTAATGAACAAAACAATCCAACTTTTTTGCATCTGCATTTAGCATTACATTCCTTTTTGCAATTGCAAAAAATTCTATTGAAGAGTTTTTCCGGTGCAGGTGGGAGTAAAGTCTGGATTGGTTCCAATGTATTGTCAATTAACTTCCAACCCCAGTCTTCTGGGTCCAGTTTATTATCAAGCCAACTTGATAATATACCCGAAATAGATGTTGATTAGCAGAAGCAGAGGTTAGAGGAAGACAAGCTAATTGCACTCGTTTTTTGTTATGAGTATTTTTTACAAAACATAAGTATCGAAACTTATCTAAGCAGGTAATTGTTTTTGGAGCTCCGTATACGGAAAGAAGAAAGCGAATTCCGTTGGTGATTACATCTTGTGGTGTAGAGTTACTCTCTTTAAAAACTTCAGCACAATTAACGAAATCTTGTTTTTCAAACAATTTAAAAACTGTTGTTTTACCTCTCCTGAAAAATGCTGGTGTATCACAGCCAGTTATTGCTTGTAAAAATAGTATGTTATTTTGACATTTTGCAAAAGCTGATAAACTTTTGGATGAATATATTTCCGACCGCTGTTGAGCTTTCCCAGGTTTTAAAAATAAATTATTTATTTGGTTGGAGTTCGAGCAGTAAGTAATACCAATAAATCAACGTCTTCACCAACAACAATAGTTGTATTTGTCGAGTTGAATTGTTCTATTGCTGTTTCAATTATCAGGACATCAGCGTCATTATCAGCTTGTTTGACAAAAATATTTTCAGTGGTAAATTTTTCTTTCAACATTGAAATGAAACAAGAGTTGTTGTGAGTATTTGCAAGAAATTTTTGTTGGCTTGTGGGAACTGTCATAAATTGATCAAATATGACATCAGAAGATGAAGATGATGTTGTAGTTAGACGACGTTGTTCTGCGGCTTTAATATTTTTCTTACAATCGGTATAGCCATCAAATACTACAGTCACTCTATGGCCAAAATGTCTACGTACATACCGAACATATTTATCTAAAATAACGTTAAATGTTTCTTTGCGATCCCACACAACGCGGTGTAACAGATATCCTCTATAGATGATGAACATAGCATTAATGTTGTTAATATCAATGTTTACTTTTTGAAAACAATAGTTAATGGCTGACGTTTGTGTTTTACGTATTCCAATATCATCTAACAGTGACAACGAGTAGGGAGCCAATTTATATTCGAAATATTTTTCAATTTCATCTTCAAATGCTGTAGTAATACTCGTGCGTTGAAATAATAATACAGGGCCGACAGGTACTTTCTCATCGTGAACTTTTATGTCTCAGAATTGTACTATTTTGTACGTATAAGGTACACAGACCAATATAAAAGTATTTTTACTTGTATTACGGCTCCAGTGATGTATATACGCGGCCTACTTTTGCATATTATGAAGAACACAACTTTTTCAACTTTTTGAATCGTTATATCTTAGAAGTGGTGACTCTTTGGAAAAAAGGTGTAAGAACAATTTTGATAGGTAATTGCATGCTCTGCAATTTTTGTCTGATCTATTTTTATGATAAAACTTACCGTTTGGCTGGAAAATGCAAAAAAAACCCATATTTCCGAACTTTGACCTTGAATAAATTTTTTTGCAGATGTGGGATCGATGGGGACTTTTCACATTTCATTTATAATGGTGTTCCCAATATTATTTTTAGCTCTATGTAAATTTTTGTAATCTTACCCCAATTTTTTGAGCTAACTTGACGGGACTATTACTAGATGACAAAAGTGTCAAATGTGCCCATACAGGATATCAGTTTATTCAAAATACGCATGTCTGTTTAAATAAATAAATATAAATTCTCTGGTTTCCCCACAGGAAGTTACTGAAAATGTACTTTACGCTTGGTAATACAAGTCGCTCAATCTTCAAACAATTTTTGGCGAGAAGTGTTGGTCAAGTATATGCTTCCGGGCATATAATTTTATTCACAATGATGCTGTCCATTAAGTTAAATTGATATTCAATTTTAAAATAATGCTGATTTTATGCTAGATTCAATATTAAACACCAACTTACTGGAAAAAAAATTACCTTTAATAACAAAAGAAAACTTATTTGCAAATAATAATTCCTCGTTAAAATGTATTGCGTAATATTTTCAGGCGAAACTATTTGCTTTGAAATACTAGTGATGATAGGTGCAACTATTTTGAGTGATGGATAATATTGATAAAGTTTCTACTATCACCAGCAAGTGCATATGGCCAAAAGAGAAATGATGCACTTTTTTTTTGCTATACAACAGCTTTTCCTCTTGATGGCATGTAAGGGGATGAAAAAGAGTGAAGAGATTTGGGCGGCTCTTAACAGTGAAGTCTTGAGAGGGGAGACAGAAAAGAGGTTGCACGGCTAAGAGAGACAGAAAGGAGAGAGAGATGGTTGCTAGGTAATCATTTCCCCTCTTGACAGGCATGTAAGGGGAGGGAGCAAGGCAGACTCAGACCGTGCCATAGAGCAGTGATGAACGGCTGTAAGCGTAACAACGTACGTATTTCACATCCAGTTACTAGACATTTGCGTAAACAACCAGCTTAAAAATGTTGCAGTGGTATTGGCCTGCTTCTCACCCCGTTTCTTTCGTTTCCCATCAGTGTTGGGCGGTCTTTGTTCCCTGGGGTGCAGGGTGTGGGCTTGTTCTTGCTCCGTGGGTTTTCATCCGCTCCTCAACTTTGACTTTCTCTATTTTTCCACTGTCTCTTGCCATCCAGCGACTGGGTGGTTGGGTTGGTCGTTTGTTTCGGCAGTCCCGGTTAAAATTTCTTCCCGGATAGAACCAACCACGAGGCGGTGATTGGGGGTTGGTGATGGGGTTGAACTGCTCTTCGGTTGAGCTTTGGCACTTCCTTGGTTTTAACTTCTTAAGGTTTGTCCAATTCTACCTGGGCTTTATTATTTGGTTCTGTCTCCCTGGCCTTTTCTAAGAGTTCCTCGATGGACTGGGGGCAGGGAATTTGTAATAAATTCCTTAGATTGGGGGATAAGAATGCTAGTGATTGCTTGTACACAGCTCTCTCCTTGCTGCTTTCAGGGAGAATCTTCCGATACCTTTGGACCCTTTCTCCTAATGAATATATCGGATTCATTGTCTGCTGTCTGGCATCTACTATGAAAATCTGTGGTTAGCTGGGCCAAGACTTCCTCCCTCGAGAACTGTGTTGCTAACCTATTATATAGTTGTGGCCAATCAGTGGAGATGATGGAAAATCACAAAAAAATTTTGAGGCAACATATTTTCCATAACACTCTAACTAGTTTATTCTTTTATGATTGAATGAATGTTTTGACATGGCTAAGTTATTTGCAGACCAATCACGAACATTCTGCCTTATAGAATCAGAATCCTCATTGGCCCAGTGAACTGGAGTAGTAACTTCATACATGCATAACAGCCAGCAAGGAAAGAAAACTTTCGGACATGTGTACAGTACGTTGAATCCTAGCAAACAGTTAACTTTTCCTGCGATAAACCATTATCTCTACCAATCAGTTATAAATTATCTGTATTTTCCCCACCATTCCAGAGCTTTCCTTGTTATTTGTTTGTGCACTTTCGTCACCCACTAATTAGGTGGAATCCCATTCACCCATAATTCATGTTCACACTTTTGTGAGAATGCCACAGGATCTTTTTCCTGTGAACTCCCCGGCAACTGGGGCCCATTGGGATTACATGCAAACACTATGCTGTGCGTGCCAGGGTTACTGGGTTAATACTCTTTGGCTCTCGTACACACTTTCCACCAGTGGACTATTCCAGGGTGGTTAATATGTAGTGATGGGCCAATTTGATTTTTACAGCTTCAATTCGAGTGACGTATGAAACTCTATTCAAGTCAAGTTGACTTTCAAGATGTATGAAAGTAGAATTGTGTCAAGTCGAATTCAGTATAAGACTTTACGTGCAATGAGTGACCGCATTCTCTCATCTAGCCTTGCCACAGCCTCGGCCCCCTCCTAAGAAGAGCAGTTATGCCGTACACATCACAGCACGCCTTCAAGTCCAGAGTTGGCCTGCCTAACTGTTGCCGCCTGCTGCACTGCAACCTACTTCGCATCACGTCGCCGCTCTCTACCCCTCCATTCTTCGGCTCTGAGATGGGAACTTGCAGCCAGCTTCGGCCATCTCCGCCGGCTCAAGAACCGCCGCTCTCTCTACGTCTCTTCTCTCCGCTTTTTCTCTCTCACCACACCAAGCAAACCTTGTGCTGGCCCTGTGCGTGTGCGCCGCATATAAATAGGACTCACAGTCTTCAGTTCGAGGCTGTCTCGCACCAGTTTAGTTGCAGAATGTCACGCTGCCGGATAGCCACAAGACACCGCATCTTTCTTTCTTTATAGAATGTCACTCTGTTCTAGAGTCAACCAAATTCTACGAGTCGTTACTGCCATTCACAGTACTGTAGAGAGTTATACTCTGCACAACGCCGCCTCACTGCCCACCAGCACACCAAAGCCTGTCGTGCTTCCAACTACCTCGTAGCTCACTCGCAGTTGACTCGGGTACGAGTACCGCTGACTTGGGGTTGCCCTTACCCCCTGCGCTGCAGCATCTTCCAAGACTAGGTGAATTACCAGTTGGCAACCTGGTATCGGCCTTTCAGGTTCTAGTCAGGGTACAGGCTGGTTTATGTGTGTTTGATTGAGCAGTCAATAAAACAGGCATAAATCTGACTTGGGTGAGTTGTCTCTTCCAGCACTCTGTTCTATTTACACCTTGCTCCCCCTATTTACTGTTTCATCACCAGTCCTAGTAAGACTTCCAGGGATAGCCACGAGCCGAAACCTCATCCTCAACCTCAATATTTGGGGACTGTCTCGAAGTGCAGCTTAGGATGCTAGCCTCCCTGGACAACACTAGAGTAGTTGACACTTGGACTATCGCCCCTCCAGTAAGTGCCTGGGTCCGCCAGCGACGTCTTGCTCGCCAGGTCACCTGCTTGGAAATGATAGTCCAACCCCTAAGGAGCCCCGTTCTACATGACACCTGGGTCCGCCAGCGACGTCTCGCTCGCCAGGGAGCCATGGGAGAAGTCGCTCCTAGCCATGCTACTGTAACCCTCCATTTGTTACTTGGGTCTGCCAGCAACGTCCCGCTCTGTCTGGTCCATCAGCATACTGCCGGGTGAGCAGACAAGCAATTAACATCTGAAGTGTTTGTTACCTAATTGTTGTTCGTTTTATTTTTAAACACATGGTTTTAAAACAGTAATTATATGAGATAAGTAATAACAAGTTTACTGTTATGCATATTTCTGCTGAAAGTGGGAATTGCCATGAGACAAAGGCTTTTCGTGTTTAAATACCGTGCGTCTTATGGTTATACGTATTTGTGTCGTGCTGTGACTGTACCTGTCAACCTTGACAAGTTACTGTTCCTGTTTTCTGATTTCGCTCAGCATGGCGGCAAAGGGGAAGCACTTCACTGGGAAACAAAATGACTTTTTATCACAGCGGAACATCACAAACGTTAACCAAGTGTCAAGGCTTGTAGCAGAGTTATTGTTTTTATTCCTGCACAACTTTAGCAGCTTAGCAATGTAATATTATTGATTCACGAGAGACAAAAGGTGATTTTTAGGTGCGAATATTTGTTATTTATATCCTAAAAGCACCATAACTTGACTTGCATGTACAGTAGCTCAATGTCTGCTGTAAAAAAACACGACTCGATTTTTCAAAACTTGACACATCACTAGTAATATGTTTGTCTGGTCAACCGAGGCAACTTTGGTGGAAGGCTGCATGTACATGATGCTACGAATAGCGTTTATTCCCCTTCCTGGCCATGTAATCCAGTCACAGTGTGCGACTTGTTGCATGCGACATTGTTTGCAGCAAAATTTAAGGTCATCTGTAAATCTGGGTTTATCGTTCCACGCCAAAGATTCATAATGAAAGCGACCCTGACAATAGGCATACAGATGTGTTTTCTTTCACCATTACAGGATGCTATTTTACACATCTCTTCTTTCAGTATCTCGGGCTCCATGGCAACTGTTGCAATTTTGCCTCATTCAGCTAATGTATCTCCACTACGTACATTTTATTTTCTAAAGCATATATGGATTGGGCACCACGGGGTGTTTTCGGAATCCCCAAAGTCCGTTCAGTTATGTTTGACTTTACCCGGCCCTCTATTCCTTCTCAGTGGGTTGTGCTGACCTGGTCCTGCTTGATCAACATGGTTAATGAGACAATTGTCACTTTGGTTGCCACAAAAACACTTCACGTGAGAAGGCTGTGCGGTTGCTGTGTAAGGTCGTACTGTAGCAAGGTTTCAATTTGTGTCAGGTCAGGGACACTCTGTGGTGATTAGAGTTCTCAGTGGGATGGAGTTTGCAATAGCTGGAGCTTGGCTTTAATTAGTCCCTTGGGAATAGTTGGCCGGTAGGCCATCTGCTTGGTACAAAATCTTGTTGGACGAGGAGAGGCCTTTTGATGATTGGGGTGAGTGTCATCGCAGGCTTACCTTTGCTGAGTCTCACCCGAGGTTGGCTGATCGACCCGTCTCTCCTGGTTCAAGGATGTGGTTTGCATCGGGGCGGCAGGTGGCAAGGGTGCCCATTTGCAGTTCCTCTGTGACTTCTGGACTTGGGCGTCTGGGTAGGAGGCGAGCTGTGTATGGCGACTGGAGATGTGGTGCTGATGGCTTGCAAGGCATGATTGAGTTAGCAACACTGGCAGACCCAGTCGTATGCGGAGGACTGTGGGATGAGCTTCTCCTGGCATCTTGATGAGGGAACCGAAGAGTCCTGGGGGTGGACTTTATGGTGAGGTCTTATCTGCTGTCTAGCGGCTTGAGTTTGCTCTTGGTGGGGAGAGGGGGGAGGGGGTGTAGTGGACGTTAAGGCTGAGTCTGGTTGGTTGTGGAGAGAGTGGCTAGCTGAGAGGATGGCAACTGCCTTGCAGTCGCTCCACTGCATATCCATTCTGTGGGTGAATTGCATGGGCGGGTAGGTGCTACAGTTCACTTCCCCAAGGGTGAGGCAGAAGAGGCTACGGTTCCCTAGCTATTATGGGCCCAGAGGTGGTTAGGTCACACTTTGTCAGGCCTATCACTCCATCTGGCGGATCTATATGCAGTGGATGGAGTGGGTTAACAGACTCAGGTGGTCTAACCGCTTTGTCGTGCAGTTTTTCTAGTAGGGAACTCTACCGCACTACGCACCAGGTATCCCTTAGTTCCTGTACGCAGTGTGGATGGCCTATGACTGTGTGGGGTTGCTCGATGTGTGTACTGTCTTCGGGCATGGGACGGCCCGTGTTCCTACTCCAGTTTCAGAAATGTTTTCAAATACTGCAGTCTTCAGCAGCTCCTTTTAGTGGTGAAGGCTACTAGGGTTAGTTGAAAAGTTACAAAGTTCACCCTAGAAACCATATGCAGAGATTAGAACATAACGTGTTTATTCTTACAAGAATAGACACGGTGGCCCATACTAGCTCCTGGATTCGTCAATCTCTTGACAACCTTTGGAAGTTACGTTAAAGACAGGTGAGGGGGGTCTGTTGGATTAAAAGAGCAAAAATAGACTTGACTGTCCAATCAATGCAAACTAAAATCTCAAATGGATGGCACAATGTAAGACCTGATGTGACTGGTGTGCCACTCAGCTGTGGTAGGTTGACGTCAAGGGTACTGGTAGACTTTTGCGCTGGAGTGAGCATACAGAACCGCTGGGATCCTACGTGGGTTGCTGGTTTCTTGAAGCTGGTTGCTGGAAGGCAACTGACGACTTTGCAAGTACTGGTTCCTCAAGAGGAGGGTAGGCAGAGAACTTCAGCACAAACTGTGCTAAGGCGAACTGCCGTTCCTCGGGGGTGCACGTTCGTTAACACTTGGCCGAGGATGCTTCAGGTTCCGGCGTCTGCTGGAGATGGCTTCGAGCGAAGCGTCTCACTTCCTTGCTGGTGCGGCTTGGCTGCACGCATGTCACATGTCTCCAGAATAAACTGATATCTTATTAGGGCCTATTTGACATCTTTTGTCACCAAATACCTAATACATAAGCGCTTAGCCCAAGTGCCGTGTAATTCGCAACAGGTGCAAGTGTATGGGAGAATCAGAGGACATGGATTTGAAGTATTAATTATTGAAGATCATACAGAAATGAATTTTAATCAAATTTTTTTTTCTCATCTTCGTCACAAAACCCTTTGCTTTTTATTAATAATTATTTCAAAATACAAACCACGGGTGCACAGCATCGCCAACGCAAGTGTAGAATATATACAGTGTGGATTGAGTGAGCATCGCTTTCCTCTGTGATACTTGGCAGAGTGCAGATATGGTCTTGTTTCCTCTCCTTACACGGTTGGTGGGGTGGGAGCTAGTTTCCTAGCAACCAGTGAGGCATCTTCACACCCTCCCTCTGGTTGGCATCTGGTTTGGAAGAGAAAGGACCCTGTGGAGGGGTAGATTGTTTCACTCCTCCCGCTGCTGATGCTTCTCCTTCTCCGTCTTCCCCCACCATGAACACACTACTCAATCTATAATCTCTCCATATGCAGTCAGCTGATTGAGTGCACACAAGATGTTCAAAACTCTGACTGCATTTGGTATTGTATTGTTTTCTTTTTCAAAGGGGTTGAAAGTTTGGGGTCTGTTTGCATTCAGTTTTGCCTTACAATCAATTATATACGTTACTTTGTGAAGTTATATTCTTTATTTAGGCAAGTTGAGGTGAAATGTTTTTATTGTATTATTTACAGTAATATAATACTGAAATATTTTTTTAAAAAGTCTAATTTTTTTGTATAATAGTTAAATTTTATTCAAAGAAAATGTACAGCTTTCATTATATTAAATATGAGGTTTAATGTATCTGTTTGATGTATATGCGAGTTTCTCATCTCCTGAAATCCTGGATGTATGAACATTTTTGACAACCTCCTAAAAATGGTAGGTAGAGAATCCGTTAGTAAATTACATATTACACATATAGAAGAAAATGTAGCAGAATCATTTTGTAGCTGTATTTGTCTCAAGAAATGAGTTTTGATTTGATTTATTGATTCATTGTGCATCACAACAGTATGGTCCTAAATTGGCATATGCAGTAAAAGTCAATTACATTTACACTCATAATATTTCTAAATAACAAAATAAAACTGTGACCATCACCAAAGTGAATCCTGGCATTGATATTCCTGCCATCCAGCAATCTTTTGGCATCATGTAACTTTAAATGTACATTATATGTTAAGAATTCAAATATCATTATAATAAATGTAATTAATGTTTAAGTTAAAAAGTGTTTAGTATTTATATAAATTAAAATTTATTGAAGTTTTTGACACATCTATGTACTATCATTGCTCAATATTATTGTTCGTAAATGATTTTTAAGATGGGTATTGCAGCAAGGAATTTTAAACCCAACCTTATTCAAAATATTGGGTCAATCTGTTTTAGATGCTATTAAATTGAAATATAGAAACACTCAAGACACGTAAAATTTAACTCTACCATTAATGTAGCACCTGGGAATTATGCTTTATACTAATTTGTCACTAAATATATGGATAATTATACTACTGAATTAAATTGGTGCTCTTTTGTCATATTCATTACAGCATTTATATAGTGGTGCTGGCAGTATCTTTATTTGGGAGCTATTCAGTACGTTTCTTTGTTTTGTGAGTTGTGCTTCAACGGCTCTTTCCACATCCAGTTATCTGGCTCCCTCTCTTCAAGGCTGTCTTCACTAGCCAATCAGGAAATAGCGATGCTCTCTTGTTGTTGAGCTCATGAGACAGTCGCTCACACTTGTGCCATTGTGCAGAGTAATCAGTAACTAAACAGATGAGGACATGGCTTGGCCAGACTCCCTGTTCTTGTCAGAAACACAGCAAAACTGTATTCGTGGAACATTCACATTGAAACTGTGGATGAAGGCAACTAAAACATAATGTTACGTTTGATGTGTAAATTAAATTTTTAATGCTAAATCAAGAGATAATGTGGCGGACAGACAAGTGTGAAGACTGTTTAAGGAGAATCTGCCCTTCTGTGATAAAAGAAAGATAAGTTTAGTGTAAAAATTACAGTACATAGTGGGTTATAAGTTGAAATTTTCATACAGACTGAAACATAAGGGCCTGCTGAGGATGGAACATAACCTTGGCAAAAGCAAATTAGATTCACATTAAGTGTCATTCTAAGGACACTTGTACAACCAATTAAGTTTTGCATGTGGTTGGTAGGCTTGAGTAATCAATTTTTGAGGCAAGTGTTATGGTAAAAACTAAGCCAAATGGCTTGAAAAATATTGTAAAGAAATGACTGATGTGGCAAATGTTAGTGCAGAAATTACTGAATTAGTAAAAATTTGTTTTGTTATTGCAGGGATTTGATGAAGTATTGCCAGCGAATTGACAAATGTGAAGAACAGACACTTTTCAGACATGCATTGGACATATTTAGTTCAAACATAGCAGACAAAAGTAAGTTTGATTTTTTATGTTAACTGTTAATTTAAGTTATTTAAGACCCTAATTGTAAGATTTTGAAGTCATTAATTTATTTGGTTTTGATTATCTCTTCTTGAAACTACAGTACTGGGTGTTAAACCATTGTTACAATCTTAACATTCATTGAAATTATGACAGTTTTGACTTGGCTGCAAGTATAATGTGGACAACCTATGGTATCGTTTATAGTTTTTTCTTAGTATTTATGGTTAAATATAGTAATATTTTGAGCTTTGGTTACAGTAGAAATAAGGGATGGGTCGAATAACAAAAAATATTGGTTCCGGTTCCGGTACCGATTCTACAATTTAAATATTGGTTCCAATATTCGGTTCCATTTTAAATACTTGCATTTTGCTAGCAATTTTATTCAACCAATGCAGGTAAAACTCATTAAATGTTTTATTTTACCTACCAAAGAATAGAACAATAACAAAGTGTGAAGATAAGATTTAATGTATACAGATAAACTTGTATTAAATTTATTTAAGGTTAGTAAAAATGTTACAAATTATTCTATTTTTTTTTCATTAATAGGTGATGATTGTGATATGTTTGGAAAATACTTGAACTAAATAACTCGTAGTACTAAAAGCCAAAACATTGTAGTGTGACTTTAACCTATGGTCATTAAAAGAATGTCAACAACTCCAGTGGGTGACCTGCTTCCTTTTTCTTTTTGCCTCTTTTACCAGCCAGCTTCCTTTTTCTTTTTGTTTCTTTTACCTGCCTGCTTCCTTTTTCTTTTTGCTTCTTTTAGGTAGTGACAGGAGGGCCCACTTTCTATTTTTTGCTGCTTTTATGCAGTGACCTGCTGGTTTTTTTTGCTGTGTTGGAATCCCACACCTCAAAAAAAATCTTTGCTTCTTCCCTTCTCCAGCCCCCTTGACTAGGCTATTCTCTGCCTTACATGAAAACAAAGAAGGCTTGGAGAAATGTATGGATTGGCTAGCAGTGTTGCTTACAGTAGCGGGCTGAGTCATAGACAGAGAAGGGAGAGGACAGTTTATAACTACCACTTCTTAATTAATTTTTCATTTATGGCATGCACCCCAGAATTTTTTTCCTTTATTTTTGGGGAAAGGGAGTGCTATACAGGAGGTAGTTATTTTTGTAAGGACAAAGTTTTGCAGGAAATTTATTGCTGTGTATAAACGAGAACCAAGTAGTTGTTGTTAACATAAAACCGGTTCCGAGTCAAACCTTAAGAACCGGTATAAATTGGAACCGAAGAACCTAACCGACCCATCGCTAGTAGAAATAAATGCAAAGCAGAAATTAAAGGTATTGCTGTGCTTAATTTTTCAGCTAAGAATATGTTTTCATAATGTTTGTTGGATTTTCTTATTCAGGTACAAGAGTGAAGTTGGCTGTGGAAATAGGGTTTATCTTGGGTCTAGCAGAAAATATTTCATACCAGTTCTGCACAGAGAGAGTGCCACACTTTGAAATGAGACAGTCGAACCTTCAGATTGGCACAATTAGTTTGGAGGCATCACACTCAGCTATGAAGAGCAGCTGGTAAAAATTTTATGACAAATTATGTTTTCTTTAATATCTAGTGCTCTCATTATAACTGTTAAATACATATCCAGTCAACTCTTGATTCTACGACCCGTCACAGTTCCTGGGAAAAGGATCATTATTTCAAGAGCGCCGTTATTTCGCGTTAATGAAAAATTGTTTTGTTTCTCCCCAAAAAAAAGGGTTATTTTTCGAGAGGGTCGTTTTTACAGGGGTCTTAGAATCAAGAGTTGACTGTACTGTATAATATATGGTGTAATTTGTTAATGATTTTATTTTAGAACATTTCTGTTCTTAATATTTATTTTGTAATGTTTCTACCATTCCACTTTCTTTATTGCCCATGCCATTTCTGCAGGTGTGTTCTCTGGTATTATTTGTAAGATGAGTGTTATCCAAGATATTGCATTAGAACCTCTGAATTGTTTTTTGAGGGATGAAAAAAAAAAAATATATTCAGACAAACATTGCATGCTGGCTTGCTCGTAATTAGTACATATACCACTACATTGCTACTTCCTGGGGTGGGCGTGTGGGCAGATGGGCAGGTGGGTGTGCGAGTGAGGGAGGGAGGGAACATGCAAGCGAACAGTACTCCATACTTTGACTCATCTGTGACTGTCAACCTTCGCCCCTCATCAACTCGTGCCGACCGTGCTGTCCCCTTGGCAACTTGGGATCTGCCCTTCTAATTTCTGCTTTGGTGTGGAGTGTCTCTTGTACATTTAACTTGTTCATAAACAAGCACGTTCAATCCAGGACATGCTGTTCTTACTCTCAGCTCACTTTGTTTCAAACCAACGACCCACTTTATTCCCATTTCAACTAAATTATAAAACTACTCTTCTAAGGAAAGGCACAGACGTTCACCTTCCGCCCTTCCGGCTGTTGTGATTAGTCCAGCTTGCCATTCTGACACTGGAAACAACATATAGATAACAGATTGCTTTGTCAGTCTCCGTGGAGGACGGAGTGTGTGAACTTGTGTCGATTTCTGTCGTTGGATCACTTGGTAGTGCAAACAGGTCGTACCTCTTGGGTGATCCTTGATGGGAGGATAGGATTGTCTCTAACAGGTACATAAACTTGTAAACCTTAAGGGAACTATGGTGTGTAGCATACAGGCCACTTCACTGAAAACCAGAGATGGAGCTCCTAGTCCATCAGGGCATTAGCGCTGAAAGAGGTCGGCTCTCCAGAAGACCAGCCCAAGTTTTTCCCTCGCTATTTCTCACTTCATTGAGCCTACCAGCTCTGCCTTTCCTCACTGGACAAGCACTAAAATGTACAATGTAGCTATAATAGGCATGTACCTCATGATCAGGCAGGGCAGCAGAAGGCAGCCTGGAAAGCTGGTCAACCAGAATAAACAGGCCCTAGGAACACTCAAGTGTATGCTAGGCTCAGGGAGGAAGCTGCAAGAGAGAGGGACGCTCTTATTGGGTTGCAGTCACCAGGCTGCAGGCTGCAGCCACCAGTTTGGACCCAGAATAACTGCTAGGTATAGTCCATACCGTATAAGAAGGCCACTTTCTGACAGTCAGTGAGTGGCAACTTAACGTTTACGAAACAAACAAAGCGCCATTTACAAAATCCTGTATCAACTGATGCACAAACGAACAAAAGTTAAAATTACGTTGGCTATTCTGAGTGCACTGCCGATGCACATCAGAAAAGCAGAAAATGTGCGGATAAGAAAGAGTTCGTAGATTTATTAATACATTTTATTTTACGAGGTCACAAAACAATGGTTGTTAGCGTTAAAAACTAAGCTTCGTGATAATGTAGTTATTTTTAGGTGCTCAAAATGAAATGTACAATAGAACGATACGACGTGGAAAAGTTTTCTGAAGTTGTGCTAACTTCAGAAAGCTTTTTCACGTCGTATCATCCATCTCAAACCTTGCTTTCAACACGTCCATGATATTAATTCCAAAAGCATACAGAAATATTGCATAATATTGTTGAATTATTTTTTCTAATAATTTGACGAAACGACACAAATTTTAAATATATTTCCAGCCCGTAACATAAGAATTATCAACTTTAAAAAATACGCTATCTCTTGACCATAAAGAGAGTTACTCAAAACTTCGCCGTGATGTGCTGCGCGCTATCTGTCGGATATTCTGCTAGCTATTACCAGCCAGAAATGAACCTCTTTCTTGCGCAATATATCANGCCCGTAACATAAGAATTATCAACTTTAAAAAATACGCTATCTCTTGACCATAAAGAGAGTTACTCAAAACTTCGCAGTGATGTGCTGCGCGCTATCTGTCGGATATTCTGCGAGCTATTACCAGCCAGAAATGAACCTCTTTCTTGCGCGATATATAACGAATTTACAAACATATGCCAATAGTTATGTTTTTCCACGAGCTCTGCATAATTTTTAAAGTAACATATATTTCATATACAACGATTTGGAGTACAAGTCATTTATATTCGGCCGGTAATCATTCATCTAAGTAAATTATACGCCATATTGTTCTCTCGAAACCCATCTCCTTGTTTCCGTAGAAAGTGAGACACACGTGAATATTTTTTAAGCAATTCTAACGTTATTCCACGTTACATATTTCCAACTTGTATATATTAGCTATAGCGTCCAAAGTGTGANACGATTTGGAGTACAAGTCATTTATATTCGGCCGGTAATCATTCATCTAAGTAAATTATACGCCATATTGTTCTCTAGAAACCCATCTCCCTTGTTTCCGTAGAAAGTGAGACACACGTGAATATTTTTTAAGCAATTTTAACGTTATTCCACGTCACATATTTCCAACTTGTATATATTAGCTATAGCGTCCAAAGTGTAATAATAGATACAACAGACCATCTCACAAATTTTAACCCAAATTTACTATCTCGGACAAATTAAAAAATAGTTATCAAATATCTAATTATTTGCAACATTTTATATTTTTAACTTTATAACCTACTTATATTTTTTGACAGATGTCAGTCTTAAAATATCTTAAAATTTGTTTAGCATTACAGTACAATGAGAAGTGGATTAGCTGACAGCGTGTTGATAAAAAATATAGCCCCGACGTGACGGACCAGCTGATGGTGGAAGGATGCGTAGTCAGATGTAAACAGTGGCGGTACATTCGTCGAGGTGTCAAAAAGTGGCCTTCTTATATGGTACAGAATATACTTGCCAGGTTGTGTTCAAGGATACTGTATACAGTAAACATCTGGAGAGGCCCTAGTTGTGGTGGGGGTGAAGCCAGTTCGGGGGAGAACAAGTTTGAAAAAGAAACAGAGGAGAGCGAATTAGCCAATTCTCTCCATCAACGTCTCTGCAAGCATGGTGATTTAGTGCAGTGCTTGCTACAATGTTACAACTGTAGTAAACCCTGGAACAAAAAACCTATAAATTAGGGATGGGTCGAATAACAAAAAATGTTGATTCCGGTTCCGGTGCCGATTCTACAATTTAAATACCGGTTCCAGTATTTGGTTCTATTTTGAACACTTGCCTTTTGCTTGCAACTTTATTAAATCAATGCAGGTAAAATTCATTAAATGTTTTATTTAACCGTTATATGGAAGAATTGAACAATAATAAAGTGTGAAGATAAGTTTTAATGTATACACATAAACTTGTATTAAATTTATTTAAGGTTAATAATTATAAAAAAATTATTCTTTTTTTACATTAATATGTAGTGATTGTGATATGTTTGGAAAATACTTTAATTAAATAACTCGTGGCCCTAAAACCAAAACATTGTGCCGTGCTGGTTTTAGGGTTGATGACTGGCGGCCCTTTTTTTTTTTTTGCGTCTTTTATGCAGTGAAGCACTGGTTTTTTTTTTGCCTTTCTGGAATGTGACACCTCTAAAAAAAAAAGTATCTTCCCCTCTTACTCCCGGCTCCCTACCATCCTGCGAAACAAAGAAGGCTCGAAGGAATGTATCGATTGGCTAGCAGTGTTGTTTACTGGGGAGGGCTGAGAGATAAAGAGAGAGCGAAAGAAGAGGAGTGTTGATGTAAGAGTGAGAGATGAGATAATGGACCTTTCCCCTACACTTCCCTCCCAACATCAACGAATAGTTTACCGACTACCACTCCTTAATTGTTTTTCCGTGTATAGCACGCACCCCAGAAATTTTTTCCTTTATGTTGGGAAAAAAGAAGGACGCGCTATACATGAGTAAATACCATAGTTATTTTTGTAACAACAGAGTTTTGCCATTGCTGTGTAGAACCAAGAACCGAGTAGTTGTTGTTAACCTAAAACCGGTTCCGAGTCAAACCTCAAGAACCGGTATAAATTGGAACCGAGGAACCGAACCGACCCATCCCTACTATAAATGAGATATTCCATAGGAAAGTAAAAAATTCCATTACTAGCTACATTGCTGCTTATAGCTACATTTTAAATTTTTATTGGAACAGAAGTACACACATTTTTCTGTAGCTGCCATAAAACATATTACTTAAAAAATAATAATAAAATGTGTTTACCATCAGCATTTCTTATCTACACTATAACGTGTATTTAACGTGATTTACTTTAACGTTACTGAACATTTCAGGATCTCTCATTTATTATCTCTATAATTATTTTGAACTCGTTAATTGTAAAGATCCCGAAAATATTAATACTCTTATTTTTATTTTCCATTAAAGTTATATTTTGATTTTCATTGCATTACCAACAAAAATTGCCACAGTTACAAATTAAACTGTGAAATTTATCAGAATGGTTATCAATTACTGAGTAATTATTTTCCGCTTAGCCATAGTTTTTTTTTTCTAACTAATTTTTTATGAAACTTATTTTCTTGTATTACAATGAAATGTAAAAGTCACCCATGAGGTTAGGTGGCAGAAGGTATGGCCAATCACATGGTCGTCAAGAAACCCTGCCCATACGCTAACGGCTTATCGTTCCTGATAGCCGCAGGGGTGTGTAGCATTAGTGTTTTCCTCCACTCACACATACCTGTTGCATAAATTGAGCATACCTTCCCTGGTGAATCTGGCTTCATCCGTGAAGGGAATGTGCTATGGAAAATGGGGCTCCTCCACACAATGGTGCAGGCACCACATACAGAACCAGAGCCATGGCGTAAAATCTGCTGCATCCATGGCATGGACCTTCTGGGGGTGGTATGGGTGTAGCAGCTGCTCATGAATCAAATGCCAGACAGTTTCGTAATCCACAGTAAGGGCACGTGCAATCTTTCTGGTATTTGTAGACACTTCTTATTCAACTTTTTGGAGTACGCCCTCGTCAAAATCAGGGGTGTGGTGCCTCTTTGGTGCACCACAGTCAGCCCTGCTGGTGGTGAATGTACCCATTTCCCAGAGCTGTCTATAAACTCTGGCAAAGACATTGTGCTTTTGTGTCCGGCGGTGTGGAAAATGCCCCTGATACAGCTGACGTGCAGTCCTCCAATTACACTTCACTTCGCCGTACACTAACATTATATCAGCATACTCTTCAAACATGTAATTGACCATGTTCAATATCAAGGCACTGCCACGAGACTGACATCTCGATGCCCAGTGAATGGCATACAGGGCAGGTTGCAGACACGTGACATCATTGGCTTTGCAGATGCGGGACATGTCCACACACGGTCGTGTTTGGCTTGTAGCTGGGAAACGGTACGTTTTCGGACATGGGTTCCTATGCAAAATGTTTTCTACTGTGTCATTCATACAAGCCCTCAATGTTTGTAATAGGAATTTAGATACGGCCTGTATAATGAGTCTGATGTAGTTTTTAAAACTTGATGCCTGATAATTCTCGTTGACCATAAAATCCTCTAAACTTATCATCTCAGTATGTGAAAACCAGACCACTTGCAACAATTCTGCAACCTTCATGTAAAATTTCATTCCTTTCTTTACATTTCATGTGTTTTCATTTCCCATCTTTCTCTTCAAGCAAGAACTTTAAAGCATCTTACTTTTTATGCTGCAACTTTTCCAAAATGTTGTGCATTCTTTTAGTAAATATTTTTTTCTTTAATTATCTTATGTTATTTCTAAAAATAACCAGTCAATGATGGCAAGGAAGAANCTTTTAGTAAATATTTTTTTCTTTAATTATCTTATGTTATTTCTAAAAATAACCAGTCAATGATGGCAAGGAAGAATTTGTGCATCAATCCACAAAATATGAAACAATTAGAATGAACAGTTTCAGAGAAACTAGGTAATAAGTTTAGAGGTTTTTCTCGCTGTTAGTGTATTTTTCCTCTCGCCAGCCTTTATTCCAGTACTAAGTCAGGGAATAAGCTCCACCCCCTGGCTTCAGCCGGCAACTACATGCAGATGTATACTGTATATAACTTCCTTGGTTGTACCTCATAGCCAAAAGCCATATCTCCCCTACCTCCTACCCTGCCNAGATGTATACTGTATATAACTTCCTTGGTTGTACCTCATAGCCAAAAGCCATATCTCCCCTACCTCCTACCCTGCCTAAGCCAAAACTACTTGCTTCATGCCCAATTGCTCTGACCCATGTTGCCAGACATCTTCGATTCCACCCGCTCCTGTCCATGCCCACCATAAAGCCAGATCCTCGTAAGTCCTCCCGGCAGGTCATCGACCTCTCTNATTCCACCCGCTCCTGTCCATGCCCACCATAAAGCCAGATCCTCGTAAGTCCTCCCGGCAGGTCATCGACCTCTCTGGCAGAACAGGCCAGTTACCACCTTTTAACCCACAAAGTTTCCGTGGTGATTAGACATTGGTGCTAGTCACAGCCTGTATGGGTGATGCATAAAGATAATCAAATTATTTTTTTCAGCCATGTATAGTATTTTGAGGGTTTTGTTTTTTCATCATCAAAAGTTTGGATGCATTCGGTGTATTCTATTGTTTTCTAGATGTAATTTAATTTTCTGCTGCTTAAAACTAGGTTTTCTGAAAATTATTTTTAAGTTTGTATTTTTAAGGGAAATGGTTCATTGTTTACTGCATTCAATCTCAGCTTCAGTAAAATTACAAAAACATTGTTAAATTATGTTTCTCACGTTCAACAATACAGCTTTTACTTTTTATTGCAAATAAAATTAGAGGTATATTTTAAAATCCTAACCTTTAATTCGTGTTATAACTGTCATGCATACATGCTCATACAGATATTTTGTATTTTGAAAAATAATTCGCCTCCACAATATGGAACTTTGTGAAATAGTCAGTATTTTATAATCAATTATATGAAGAATTCCTATTTTGTGTTTCCACTTTTCCTTCTCTTCCATAACCCCTTCCAAGAGATTATCTTCTACTATTGCAGTTTGTAACTGTCATTTAAGCCTATAGACATGTGGTGCGCTGTATAGCTCTGTTCCTAAGTNTCTTCTACTATTGCAGTTTGTAACTGTCATTTAAGCCTATAGACATGTGGTGCGCTGTATAGCTCTGTTCCTAAGTTCCTCTGATATCAAACTCCAGTACATCCACCATTGTCAACAGAATATCCACAATATAAAGTTGACCCTTGTTTTTATGAGATGTTACATTCCTGAGAAATATTACTTTGTAAAATCAAAACTGGCAGTACATTTTATCAAGTGAAGTGTTTTTTGTCATCTGTGGTGCAAAATATTGCCTTTTTAAAATTATATATTATTTTAGGTTAGTGGGCAGATGTTTTGCAAATAAGANGCCATTGCTGTGTAGAACCAAGAACCGAGTAGTTGTTGTTAACCTAAAACCGGTTCCGAGTCAAACCTCAAGAACTGGTATAAATTGGAACCGAGGAACCGAACCGACCCATCCCTACTATAAATGAGATATTCCATAGGAAAGTAAAAAATTCCATTACTAGCTACATTGCTGCTTATAGCTACATTTTAAATTTTTATTGGAACAGAAGTANAGGAAAGTAAAAAATTCCATTACTAGCTACATTGCTGCTTATAGCTACATTTTAAATTTTTATTGGAACAGAAGTACACACATTTTTCTGTAGCTGCCATAAAACATATTACTTAAAAAATAATAATAAAATGTGTTTACCATCAGCATTTCTTATCTACACTATAACGTGTATTTAACGTGATTTACTTTAACGTTACTGAACATTTCAGGATCTCTCATTTATTATCTCTATAATTATTTTGAACTCGTTAATTGTAAAGATCCCGAAAATATTAATACTCTTATTTTTATTTTCCATTAAAGTTATATTTTGATTTTCATTGCATTACCAACAAAAATTGCCACAGTTACAAATTAAACTGTGAAATTTATCAGAATGGTTATCAATTACTGAGTAATTATTTTCCGCTTAGCCATAGTTTTTTTTTTCTAACTAATTTTTTATGAAACTTATTTTCTTGTATTACAATGAAATGTAAAAGTCACCCATGAGGTTNTTTTTTTTTCTAACTAATTTTTTATGAAACTTATTTTCTTGTATTACAATGAAATGTAAAAGTCACCCATGAGGTTAGGTGGCAGAAGGTATGGCCAATCACATGGTCGTCAAGAAACCCTGCCCATACGCTAACGGCTTATCGTTCCTGATAGCCGCAGGGGTGTGTAGCATTAGTGTTTTCCTCCACTCACACATACCTGTTGCATAAATTGAGCATNGTTCCTGATAGCCGCAGGGGTGTGTAGCATTAGTGTTTTCCTCCACTCACACATACCTGTTGCATAAATTGAGCATACCTTCCCTGGTGAATCTGGCTTCATCCGTGAAGGGAATGTGCTATGGAAAATGGGGCTCCTCCACACAATGGTGCAGGCACCACATACAGAACCAGAGCCATGGCGTAAAATCTGCTGCATCCATGGCATGGACCTTCTGGGGGTGGTATGGGTGTAGCAGCTGCTCATGAATCAAATGCCAGACAGTTTCGTAATCCACAGTAAGGGCACGTGCAATCTTTCTGGTATTTGTAGACACTTCTTATTCAACTTTTTGGAGTACGCCCTCGTCAAAATCAGGGGTGTGGTGCCTCTTTGGTGCACCACAGTCAGCCCTGCTGGTGGTGAATGTACCCATTTCCCAGAGCTGTCTATAAACTCTGGCAAAGACATTGTGCTTTTGTGTCCGGCGGTGTGGAAAATGCCCCTGATACAGCTGACGTGCAGTCCTCCAATTACACTTCACTTCGCCGTACACTAACATTATATCAGCATACTCTTCAAACATGTAATTGACCATGTTCAATATCAAGGCACTGCCACGAGACTGACATCTCGATGCCCAGTGAATGGCATACAGGGCAGGTTGCAGACACNGTTCAATATCAAGGCACTGCCACGAGACTGACATCTCGATGCCCAGTGAATGGCATACAGGGCAGGTTGCAGACACATGACATCATTGGCTTCGCAGATGCGGGACATGTCCACACACGGTCGTGTTTGGCTTGTAGCTGGGAAACGGTACGTTTTCGGACATGGGTTCCTATGCAAAATGTTTTCTACTGTGTCATTCATACAAGCCCTCAATGTTTGCAATAGGAATTTAGATACGGCCTGTATAATGAGTCTGATGTAGTTTTTAAAACTTGATGCCTGATAATTCTCGTTGACCATAAAATCCTCTAAACTTATCATCTCAGTATGTGAAAACCAGACCACTTGCAACAATTCTGCAACCTNACCATAAAATCCTCTAAACTTATCATCTCAGTATGTGAAAACCAGACCACTTGCAACAATTCTGCAACCTTCATGTAAAATTTCATTCCTTTCTTTACATTTCATGTGTTTTCATTTTCCATCTTTCTCTTCAAGCAAGAACTTTAAAGCATCTTACTTTTTATGCTGCAACTTTTCCAAAATGTTGTGCATANTCCATCTTTCTCTTCAAGCAAGAACTTTAAAGCATCTTACTTTTTATGCTGCAACTTTTCCAAAATGTTGTGCATACTTTTAGTAAATATTTTTTTCTTTAATTATCTTATGTTATTTCTAAAAATAACCAGTCAATGATGGCAAGGAAGAATTTGTGCATCAATCCACAAAATATGAAACAATTAGAATGAACAGTTTCAGAGAAACTAGGTAATAAGTTTAGAGGTTTTTCTCGCTGTTAGTGTATTTTTCCTCTCGCCAGCCTTTATTCCAGTACTAAGTCAGGGAATAAGCTCCACCCCCTGGCTTCAGCCGGCAACTACATGCAGATGTATACTGTATATAACTTCCTTGGTTGTACCTCATAGCCAAAAGCCATATCTCCCCTACCTCCTACCCTGCCTAAGCCAAAACTACTTGCTTCATGCCCAATTGCTCTGACCCATGTTGCCAGACATCTTCGATTCCACCCGCTCCTGTCCATGCCCACCATAAAGCCAGATCCTCGTAAGTCCTCCCGGCAGGTCATCGACCTCTCTGGCAGAACAGGCCAGTTACCACCTTTTAACCCACAAAGTTTCCGTGGTGATTAGACATTGGTGCTAGTCACAGCCTGTATGGGTGATGCATAAAGATAATCAAATTATTTTTTTCAGCCATGTATAGTATTTTGAGGGTTTTGTTTTTTCATCATCAAAAGTTTGGACGCATTCGGTGTATTCTATTGTTTTCTAGATGTAATTTAATTTTCTGCTGCTTAAAACTAGGTTTTCTGAAAATTATTTTTAAGTTTGTATTTTTAAGGGAAATGGTTCATTGTTTACTGCATTCAATCTCAGCTTCAGTAAAATTACAAAAACATTGTTAAATTATGTTTCTCACGTTCAACAATACAGCTTTTACTTTTTATTGTAAATAAAATTAGAGGTATATTTTAAAATCCTAACCTTTAATTCGTGTTATAACTGTCATGCATACATGCTCATACAGATATTTTGTATTTTGAAAAATAATTCGCCTCCACAATATGGAACTTTGTGAAATAGTCAGTATTTTATAATCAATTATATGAAGAATTCCTATTTTGTGTTTCCACTTTTCCTTCTCTTCCATAACCCCTTCCAAGAGATTATCTTCTACTATTGCAGTTTGTAACTGTCATTTANAAGGGAGGATTTATTAAACATTCTGTACATAGTAATAAATCTTGTCTCCTCCTGGGTTTGGCACACATGTTGGACATTTATGACATATCTGCCCGACTTAGATTTAATTCTGCCTAAGCTTTTGACAGTGCAGTATTTATATACATATGTACATTCCCACTTACAGTGATGGCATGTAACGAATTACAAGTACAAAATGTGTTACCGGTAACAATTACTTTCTGAGTAATTCTTACTAATAATTAGTTACATGTAGATAAAAGTAATTTTTACTTGTTTTCTAGTTATAGCAAAAAAATTTAATTGTTTNTACTAATAATTAGTTACATGTAGATAAAAGTAATTTTTACTTGTTTTCTAGTTATAGCAAAAAAATTTAATTGTTTCTTATCAGTAATTTTAATTCTTTTTTGCTTCATTAATTTTAATTTAATTGTTATCAATGTACCATTGTAAGCAAATAACAAACACACGTGTCACAATATCAATACTAATTGATACACAATGCATTTGCTACAGTTGTCGTGTTAGGTTTTGTACCATAATTCCCTTCTTGCCTTCCGCATACGCTAGGTAAGCCATCCCTCTCAGATAAGGGTAGGCCTTTTCCAAAAAAGTAATAGCTCTAACCACAATGGACAAGAGAAGCAGGAAAGTGAGTACAAACCTGAATCCTTGGTTTTATTAAGTGCGTGCACTTAACTGGCTAACGTACAGAGCATGCAGCAGTTATCTCTCTCCTTCACAAGGTACCTACTCAAAAGGTTTGTAGGTACATATTAAGATATCATTGAAAGGTTATACACATACATTCTAAAAACANTGACAGGTTATACACATACATTCGAAAAATAAAAAATTAAAATTTTGGGTTGGGTCCTGTTTATTTAAGGAGTGCAGTGCAGTCATGCTTGTGAGTTACATGCTTAAAAAAAATAAATTAAAGTATATAAATTAATAAATACTGCATTTATATAACATAACATTAACAATAGCATCATTAATAAGCAAATAGTAATGCCTTTCTATTACTTAAATTACAATATCAATAGTTTCAAGCAAAGTACAGGCAGGTTTTTTTTATTATTATTCGGTTATTACTGTATTTTACTTTACTGGGGTATCCTGTGTGCAAACTATAAAAAAAACATGCCATCCACAACATTTTGCTACAAAATTATCAAACGTCTGGGCAAAATATAAATTTTGGGTGAGATTTAATACACATTCTGTTAATTACAAAGGCTTGTATGCAGTCTTCCAGATTGAAATAATTCATGCAATCATGCTTAAATAGTATTGGATATCAGTTATCTGATTTTGTAGGCCGAACGTGAAACGCCAATGACGAGCTGACCAGGCGTGGTTCACTGCCACAAATGGCAGTACTGTGCTACATGGCAGGACTCCGCTACTAGGCAGGCATATGGTGTAATAGGGAACCCCAAAGGTCTCCCCCGTACTTGCCGATTGCGTATTGCCTATTTAAATATTCCAAATAATTAGTAATAAGTTTAGGGTAAACAAACAGGCCAGCACAAATAAAAATAATAATTTTTGTATGTTACTTTCTTGAAAAGGGTCTAGAAAGAAAAACTATGAAATAAACGGTGGTGAATATTTTTATAACAGATTAAGTATGTATCTCACATGATGGTGGAATTAACAAGAAAAACCAAAAAGGTTTATCTTGCACATTACAACCATGTTCAGAGATGAAGATGCACAATTTTCTTTTCTTTTCTTTTGCCAGGCTTTGTAATATTTAATCAGAATTTAAAGTTTGGTTAGTGTGTTTGCCTTTTCTGAAATCTTAGTTTTTGTTCCTGCAGCATTTGTAGATAGAAGCTTTCACCACATTAGTAAGACATTTTATTCCTTCTAGAATGTTCTGGAAGTTTGATTATATTTTTACTACGATGCAGTTCGGCATGGCGTGGGACGGGGGTCGCACAGGTTTTCGAAGGGATTCCGGCCCATGGCATGTCCTTATTTGGTCACGTTTTTGTACCCTGGGGCGAGGTGTAAGGGTAGGCATGGGGCGACTTTAACCCTGAGTGTTTCCCGCCCAAAAACAGTAGACAACCAGCACTCGAGGAAGACACATTGAGCGTTGCAAATATCGCCCACACCGGCAAGCACCCGCGACCTCTACTTCTTTATGTGTTTTTAACTTAAATTATTTTTGGCTNGCAAATATCGCCCACACCGGCAAGCACCCGCGACCTCTACTTCTTTATGTGTTTTTAACTTAAATTATTTTTGGCTTACAAACTTTATCCTGCTTAATTATTTTCCCCGGTACTGTTCGTGACTCTGCATACTTGAAAATTGTGTGTGAACTGTTTCATTTGAATGTTAAATAAAATTACAGAGTAACTAAACCGAGACTTGAATTTATTTTAATTTTNATTTGAATGTTAAATAAAATTACAGAGTAACTAAACCGAGACTTGAATTTATTTTAATTTTATATGGCGCCTTTTGAGTTTCATGTCTCTACCGAATTGAGCAAAACCGAGCTGTGATTTTGAGTCGCCAAGTCTGAAGTCATGATATTACCCCCCCTTGGTTTGGGAGAGATTTTGAAGAAATCTTTCCCAAATCAAAACCTANCAAGTCTGAAGTCATGATATTACCCCCCCTTGGTTTGGGAGAGATTTTGAAGAAATCTTTCCCAAATCAAAACCTATCTTGTATGCGGCTACTCTGCAAACCACCTGCTCTTTAACAACAATTTAAGTTTACAATTTGGTAACCAAACTCATTCACAAAAATATACATTTTACATGTTAAAGAAGAGCGACAAGATATCTACTAAGATGCTGTAAGAAAATAATGCATATTACACATTGCAATTAGTCACATGTTCTAATTTGTTGTTAAAANATCTACTAAGATGCTGTAAGAAAATAATGCATATTACACATTGCAATTAGTCACATGTTCTAATTTGTTGTTAAAGGTGTATTCTCAACGTATGCCATTGATGATTATAGTGAACTGCTCTTTACTCTGGTTCCTCGCTGGGATTAGCACACAACACTTACAAGGGGACCCAGGTCTGCCCAAAACTATAAAAGCTAGTGCCTATTTCATTAGGCCATTGCTGACAAAAAGGGGCCTCAGACCTGCCCCAATTTAGAAACTTACCCTTCGTGTTATTGATCCAAGGACACCATAAAAACTGTGAGCAACATCTTATTACATATTCTTAAGGCTCAACACAATACAACACCTCAACCTTTGTATTTTTAAACAACACATACATTCTCAATTCATATTTTTCATTACTTAAATTTGTCAACTCTGAATGTGCAAAATAACAGTAAAATTATATTAATTCGTAAAGATTCTTACATTAGCATACAGTGTGACTGTTAAGTAATTTTCATCTTATTACATTCAGTAAAACTCTTTCATCAACATCTCTTGTACTTTTAAGTTAACTTCCAACAATCTTCCACAAAATTTATTATTTTGTTAAACTTTTTAACAAATGGAAAAAACAAAACTTATTAATATGCATTTCTCCAATATAGTAATTTCTGTTCGGTACTCTGCTTAAATAAATCCTCTTAATTACAAAAACAATTTAAAAAAAAAAAAAAAATTTTTATGAAAAACCAATTCTTCTCATTGCTTATTTACTCAACACAACTGTTTACACTTGATAACTCTCTTCTCTTTCATTGACCTTAATTTTCAATTATACTATACCACTATTTAGCAATGGGCAAATTCATTAGTAATTCATACTACTGCTAATACAGTTTAAATAATACAACTGGAGATACATTATAATGATGGCATATCCATTTCCTGAAATGATCACTTATGTGAATGAATCAAAGGTTTGCAAAAAAAAAAATTACAACTCAGGTTACAAGTTGCAATCCATTGAGCACTGAACAAGTATAAAATACTTACTATTAAAATATATATGATGATACTATNAGGTTACAAGTTGCAATCCATTGAGCACTGAACAAGTATAAAATACTTACTATTAAAATATATATGATGATACTATTACAGTTCAATGTTCTTGACAATATCACTTTATTTTTACTGTTCTTAATTACACATCATTATAAAAAAAATAAAACTCTTGTAATTACTGTTCTCCCTCCTCAAAATGCTTACACTGTAATACTGTTATTACTTCATCCCTTATGATTCTTTAACACTAGTATTAAACATTCATACTGACAATTTATTGTACATGTTGGATTGCTACCTCTATGAATATTCATGTAGCAACATGGCCTACGCTCGGTAGTCACCTGTTCTGTCNTTAACAATTTAATTATATATATTTAAATTGAGGAGGAGTGTTGGATTGCTACCTCTATGGATATTCATGTAGCAACATGGCCTACGCTCGGTAGTCGCCTGTTCTGTTGTTTCGCAAGCATCTGTTCGCTACACAGCAGTTCACATTGGCAGTGTATAATAAACGACTGTGTTAGAAAGCATTTGAGTCCACTTCTCTGCTTTTGTGCAATAATTCAAGTGTACATTTATCTTTTACCACACAAACAGAAACCCTCTGTCTCACAATTATTAATCTTTACAAAATACCCATGTATAGGTCAGCAGTCTGAAATCTTTTACTACCTACAATAATTTACTACATTATTCACTGATACCTCTCCGAAGGCTTGAGAAAGGAAATATTTTAATTTACCCCATGTATCCTGTATACATTGTGACATCAATTTTGTATGGTCCTTTATATAATAAAATTTTTCCTCATAATTAAAACATTAACTTATTTCTATTATATTATTATGGTACAATCAAATCATTTAAAAACAGTACAAGAAAAACTATTAAAAATTTAAGTATCCTTTTTCTAAATCTAAATTGCAGTCTGTCTGCCTTTATTAAAAAAATTTTCTTTCTTTTCCTTTTTGTTTTCTGTTTGTTTTTTAATTTCCTTCCCTTTTTCCTTGCGACCTTTCTCATACTATACTTCACTGTTTTTCTTTTCCCTACTGTTTTAAATCAACCCCTCTTTTTTTCCTTTTCCTCACTACTTTTCTGACCCTTTGTTTCAATCTTTTCTTTTTCCTTACAAAATTTTTCCTGAACAATATGCCATAGCCATGTTTCACTCTAGGATACCCCCTACTCTCACAATTACCTTGTACCGTTTGTACTGTGCTCTCAGCAAACCTTGTCTGGTGCAACATAACAGCTGATTCCAATCACAGCTTTAATTCATTATAACCATTTTGTTTTACTCCCCAAACCTGAAGTCTCCCTTCCTGTACTACATTTCTCCTCGACGTATTGAATTCACAACAGTTCTCAACATTAGCAATCTGCCTCAGGNTCTCCCTTCCTGTACTACATTTCTCCTCGACGTATTGAATTCACAACAGTTCTCAACATTAGCAATCTGCCTCAGGAATAGATTTTCACTTAAAGGAACTGAGTGACCTAAAACATTTCTTTCGGTATTACTCTCTTCACTTATCTTGTTACAATCAATAACTTCTACATTTCTACCCTTAGTATAAAACTCTTTACTTGCATCGTCACCATCAGTAATAAATTCATTGTTTACTTCATTGCTGCTAGCAATTTCANAGTATAAAACTCTTTACTTGCATCGTCACCATCAGTAATAAATTCATTGTTTACTTCATTGCTGCTAGCAATTTCAATTTGGTTCCGTAAAACAATATCTATATTTTTAATACCCTCACATGGGGCAGTAAATGTTGATACTTTTCTAACCTAGTCTTTTCCGATTCAACTCCCCAGCTTTCTATCCTTGTTACTAATCCTGCAATGTTTTCTGTTTGTCGCCTAATTTTGTGTCCTAATTGCTGTTTAAGCTCCTGTATTCCTTTCTGTAAAGATAACAGAATATTATAAATTTCTGACGATTTACACTGAGTTACATTTGAAGATTCTGGGGCATTTCTCATAGTTACTTTATCTCTGGTCAAATCGTTATCGGCTATTTCTTCATTTAGGCCTACCTCACTGTCTGAGTAATGCACCATTTCTATTCCTGATTGGTTGTTTATTGATCCTAAGTATAATTCTGTGTCAGACTGGCTACGATTTCTAATCAATTTCTGTTACATTACATAACCTTACATATAAAAATTACACAATACCTAACCTTGACATAAATCAAATAAATGACCATGTTACTTGTGTTGATGGCTTCACTGATGACTTCCCTGGCGTGGATTATGAATTCTTACCGTTTAACACTCCTGCTGCTGGTGAATCAGTTGTCTGGTACCTGGAACTTCGTTAACTGGAACACTGGAACTGCTGCGTCGCTCGTTGATGTGCTGCTGCGATGTTTGTAAACACAGAGTCATCCAGTGTGGTTAATCGCCCCGCGGCTGGTCAGCCATATTTGTAATGTTACAGCCGTCTGGGCCNAACACAGAGTCATCCAGTGTGGTTAATCGCCCCGCGGCTGGTCAGCCATATTTGTAATGTTACAGCCGTCTGGGCTGCCATGTTTGTAAAGTGGCAGCCGGCAGAAGTGTCGACTGGAAATTACAGCTCAGTTCGCTCAATCATTAGAGACATGAAACTTAAAAAGGTGCCAAATAAATATTTAAATAAANAACACAGAGTCATCCAGTGTGGTTAATCGCCCCGCGGCTGGTCAGCCATATTTGTAATGTTACAGCCGTCTGGGCCGCCATGTTTGTAACGTGGCAGCCAGCAGAAGTGTCGATTNATATTTGTAATGTTACAGCCGTCTGGGCCGCCATGTTTGTAACGTGGCAGCCAGCAGAAGTGTCGACTGGAAATTACAGCTCAGTTCGCTCAATCATTAGAGACATGAAACTTAAAAAGGTGCCAAATAAATATTTAAATAAATTTAAGTCTCTGATGTGTTACTCTTTACTTTTATTTATCGTTTAAATGCAACAGTTCACATACAAAAACTTCAAGTAGGCAGAGTCTCGAACAGTTAGTTTCAACAGACAAAAATAAATGAAGAGCAGCACCGCAGTAGTTTAAGTATTAACCATGTCACTTAAAACTTGCATCGCAAGAGAAAAATACAAAGGCAGCAACCTCCCACACCAGCGGAGAAATAAACGAGCAGAATAAAGTTTGCCCATGTAGGGGTTATTTGCCACGCTCGATGCCTCTTCGGCGAGTGCTGGTTGTCTACTGCTTTCCGTTGACTTGCTGTGCTAGCGGGCGGTAGGCACACAAGGTATTAGTCGCCTGTGCTTACTCCCACTCCTCGCCCCAGGGTGCCAGAAATTTTACCAAATAAGGGCATGGCGTAGGCCGTCATTCCTTCCCCACGCCATGCCGACTGAACTGCGTCGTATTAAAAGATAATCAAACTTGTAGAACAAAAACTGTCTACTGCAGTTGGAAAACTTCTATCTATAAATGCTGACTCAAACAAAACTACGATTTCTGAAAAGGCAAACGTATGGCCCATAAACATAACTACCATGGCTTTAATTTTGAATCCTGATAACATATTACTAAACCCTGCAAAACGAAAGAAAATGAACTAAGTATCCCGATAATTATTATAACTGTGTCATTACAACTTTAGCAGTCGTTCTGCACAAAAGGGTAATTTTGATAGAAGTGCTTGTAGCAAATGACCATACCTAGTTAGTTTAAAAAAAAAAAAAGGGATTTATTACAAACGTTTTATCACAAAGATCCAAATCGGTTTTGCCTAAAAATAGATTGAGTTCACAGTTGTTAACATGTGCGTCGAAGAAAGGAAAAGTGTTAGGACATAGCATGATTCCATGGGTTTTACACCCACTCAAAGTATTTGAGTTAGCAGTGGCAAAATGTTTTCTGTTGAAATTATAATTAAAAAATCACTCGTGCTCAACAATACAGATCTATTACATTTGGGTACCAAAAATGATAATGTAAAAATGTGATAGCACTCAAAGAAACCATCCTTACTAACAAATGGAACATTGACAATTATTATACGTGGAGAAACATTGTAAACAACAGCTTGTACAGTACTTCTATAAAATATATAAAGATTTCAGGAGTAATTAGAGCTAGCATGTATAATGGCAAGGTTATGAGACGTTGAATTTTGTTCAGAATGACAATAAAATAAATGCTTTGGATGTCAACGAGGTTGAACTCGATTTTCCATGTACACTGGTTTCAATAGCTTTCATGAATTTAGACAGATCAATTCTGACATTAGCAAGTGCTTCACTAATTCGGAGCAACATAGTATTCAAGTCAACATGGAAACTAACTGCAATCATACTTCCCCAAACTTCTTGAATGAATAGATTGAGGTCAGAATACCAAAGTTTATACGAGTGTAAACAATTTGCAGCCAATTTTTTTAATTAATTAGTATTATACATCATGCAATTCTCA
Organism: Clitarchus hookeri; assembly: GCA_002778355.1. Lineage (NCBI taxonomy): Eukaryota > Metazoa > Arthropoda > Insecta > Phasmatodea > Phasmatidae > Clitarchus > Clitarchus hookeri. Next base: position 723,211 of record NQII01000473.1, read on the forward strand.
AAACCCTTAACAAGCGTAATTTGATTAGCCAAATTGATGGATATGTCATCTTGTGTATCTGCTAATGAATTAAGATGTTTTTATAAACTTTCCAAATCATCATTATTAAAAGTCCCAAAAACCGATTTCAGAACTTTACCACCAAAGTCCAGAATTCTCCTTTTTTTGATGCTGAGTGGCTGAAGGTAGATAAGAGTCAAAGTTGCTGCTTCAGTCTTGAAGCGCAAGAGATTTTGCTGTAATTGTTGCACTGCGAGATCAAAATTTTGGTTAAACAATGTGTGTTCATAAAGGAATGCGTTATTTTTTATTCTAAGAAAAACTTGTAATGACGCAATATATTAATTATCGGGATACCTAGCTAAATTTCTTTCGTTAGAGGGATTTTGTAATATTTTATTGGGATTCAAAATTAAAGCCGTGGTAGTTTGTTTATCGGGTATACGTTTGCCGTCTCGGGAAATTTTAGTTTTTTTTATGTGTCAGCATTAGAAGATAGAAGTTTTCCAAACTGCAGTCAACAGTTTTTGTTCTAGAAGGGTTGATTATGATTTACTACGACGCAGTTTGGATGGCGACGCAGTTTGACTGGCGTGGGGAGTTGTTGCTGGCCTACGCCATGCCCTTATTTGGTAACATGTTTGGCTCCCTGGGGCGAGAAGTGGGGGTAGGCACGGGCGACTAATACTGTATGTGCCTACCGTCCGCTAGCACAGCAAGCCAACGGGAAGGAGTAGTCAACCAACGCTCAGAGAGTACGCATCGAGCGTGGCAAATAACCCCCACACCGGCAAACTTTATCCTGCTCGTTTATTTCTCCGCTGGTGTGGCAGGTCGCTGCCTTAGTATTTTCCTTTTGCGATGCAAGTTTGAATAACGTGGTTAATACCTTAAACGACTGCGGCGCTGCTTTTTATTTATTTGGTCTGGTAAAACTAACTGTTCGGGACTCTGCATATCTGTAGTTTGTGTGGGAACTGTTATATTTGAATGATAAATAAAAGTAAAGTGACAAATTTGGAACTGAAATTTATTTCATATATTTATTTGGCACCTTTTTAAGTTCCATGTGTAACGATTGAGCGAACTGAGCTGTAATTTCCAGTCGACACTTCTGCCGGCTGCCACGTTACAAACATGACGGCCCAGACGGCTGCAACGGTACAATATATTCTCCTGACAGTTCTGTCACTCTTTTTCGTGCTATGAAAACATTAGGCTAGATGCAGAAGTGCTCAACACATCTTCACATTTTAGTTCAAGGCTCTAGCCAATGCAGTATTAGTAGTATTAAACTTGGCAGGCAGCTGCTACATATAAAGTATTCAATCCCTAAGCCCACACCAGTACCCAGGATTCTTCTTACTGCTGCGAAAATTCAACCTCTAATTGTTGCTCTTGCCACTAGAGGTTATTCCTCCTGTTGGAACCAGTAGTCACTTCACTTCCACCATTACCTACCAGTCAACTCAGGACATCAAGAGAAGTGTTACTTAAAGAAGCAAGTTTAATTAACCCTTCCTGCTTAGGTGTCCTAATGCACACTGGCTACAAGGCAAAGAAAAATTTGTACTTTACGACCCAGCAACAGTAAAACAAAAGTACTAATAGGCACCTTCACATGCAACCCAGAGCTGTAGTGGCCTATGCTCTTGCAAAGATTGAATGTAGGGAAAATGGAGCATGAGCTAGTTTAGTTAAGCCCATCAGTAATATAAATGAGCAACAGAACCAAATCACCAACCCTGTGTCAAGTTGACCATCAATCTTTACCAATACGAGGAATGGGTCATAATTATGTTCTAGTCAGACTGACATGGCCAATTTAGATATGTTTCTGTCTTCATATAATTATGAAGTAGTCCAGTTACATAAAAAGGAAAAGGAAAATATCAATGAAGAAAATGCTAGTTATTGTATCTCGCATACAAATAATTTAATATTTACAAAGAATTATAATATGCAAGAGAGAAACTAGCATCATATATTGGAGTGAAAGTCGTGGTTATTGTTGCAAATGCAGACGCAAGACAAAATGACATGTGTGCAGATGGAAAGGTTTGTATGTGTTTGTTGCAGTGGACGGCGGTTCTCATGGACGCTACCAGCAGCGGCAGTGATGGAGAGCGTTGCGTGCTGTGTGCTCAATGGGGAGCCGGTGCTCCTGGTGGGGGAGACGGCCACTGGGAAGACGTTGATGGTGCAACACCTGGCCGACCTCACTGGGAACAGGGTAGTGGTTGTCAACATGAGCCAGCAAAATGATCCGGCTGACCTGCTGGGCGGGTAAGTTTTCTTCTGATACTGTAGTAAAACCCAGTTAAGATATTTCTGAAGGGAAAATCAAGCTTATTAACCAGAAAAACATACGAAAATGGTAAAATGTACATATATTTTTAGACAAGATGTAATATTAATGAACTCATTTAGCAGAAAACTTCTTAAATGGGAAACTTTTTAAGAGGGTTTCACTGTACTTCCATAGTGTATAATTTTTCACCATCTGTAAAGCAGTATTCATACATTTGCATTAGTTCACAGTTTCTCAAAATAAAATTACTTTTATTGTCAAGCTCAACACATTTCAGAAATTAATTTTTTGAATTTTTGAAGCAGTTCTAGACAATTTTTTTTGTGTATCTGCCAANAGTGTATAATTTTTCACCATCTGTAAAGCAGTATTCATACATTTGCATTAGTTCACAGTTTCTCAAAATAAAATTGCTTTTATTTTTGAGCTCAACACATTTCAGAAATTAATTTTTTGAATTTTTGAAGCAGTTCTAGACAATTTTTTTTGTGTATCTGCCAANAGCTCAACACATTTCAGAAATTAATTTTTTGAATTTTTGAAGCAGTTCTAGACAATTTTTTTTGTGTATCTGCCAAAATTTTTTTAACTAGAGTCAAGTAAACTTGTGTAGTTCCTTGCATAGTTGCAATTATGGTGAAAAGTTAGCAGCACAGACTTACAGCTGATCCAGATGTATTGTTGAGTGAAGAAATTTAAAAGAAAACTGCCTGAACACATAATTATGGTGGAAATTCTTCTAATTGTCTGCCATTACTTTGGGCATGGTAATTGACTGTGACTGAGAGATCTTTGTCAGCTTGCAGACTGTGGTCATCAGAAGTGCTGCTGACTGTACCTGAAAATTACTGTCACTTTTGCTGAGAAGCNTGTCAGCTTGCAGACTGTGGTCATCAGAAGTGCTGCTGACTGTACCTGAAAATTACTGTCACTTTTGCTGAGAAGCAGCATGCTAATATGTATCTGATAAATATTTTTTTGTATAATTTTTGGAATTGTTTTCCATAGTAATGAGTTTGTGTTAAAAAATCTCCTCTTATTGGGATGCCTGGGTGTAGTCTCATAAGCNTGTCAGCTTGCAGACTGTGGTCATCAGAAGTGCTGCTGACTGTACCTGAAAATTACTGTCACTTTTGCTGAGAAGGAGCATGCTAATATGTATCTGATAAATATTTTTTTGTATAATTTTTTGAATTGTTTTCCATAGTAATGAGTTTGTGTTAAAAAATCTCCTCTTATTGGGATGCCTGGGTGTAGTCTCATAAGCAAGTGACACGACACATCTGTGCTCAAAGACAAACTGCATTTAAATAAATTTATGGTGGTAAAATGTGATGTTTGTTAATGAAGCCATATTTTTTGTCAGTATTTCAAAATGAAAATTAATTATTTCTTTAATTTAGAGAGAATAAATGCATAGTAAATACATTTAATAATTTTTTTAATGCTGACCTTTGTATTCTGTGTTTGTATGTTGTAAATTGTTAAAGTGATGTTTTTACACTTTTGAAAAGTTGTTTTTATGAGTTTATAAGTGTAATGACTAATATGGAGAAATGTCTTTTTCATAGTGAAATTCCAGGATGTCTACAGATTTAGAACTACTTTTTTTCNTAATGACTAATATGGAGAAATGTCTTTTTCATAGTGAAATTCCAGGATGTCTACAGATTTAGAACTACTTTTTTTTCATAACTGTTTCATGACCCTTCATGATTTTATTTTATTTATATCCTATGTGTAAGGTTAATCGTAAAACNTAATGACTAATATGGAGAAATGTCTTTTTCATAGTGAAATTCCAGGATGTCTACAGATTTAGAACTACTTTTTTTCATAACTGTTTCATGACCCTTCATGATTTTATTTTATTTATATCCTATGTGTAAAGTTAATCGTAAAACNTTTTTTTCATAACTGTTTCATGACCCTTCATGATTTTATTTTATTTATATCCTATGTGTAAAGTTAATCGTAAAACGGATGTATCATATTATGTGAATCAATTGGGCCTACATGTAAGAAACATTGTAAAAATTTCATCCCATTTTCTTGGAAAAAACACTTTCCTGGCATTATCCAAACATCAGTCAAACTTCACAAATTTACCTTCACAATGGTGAAAAGTGTGCCTGGTCTCGGGAATAACTCCCACCCATACAGCCACAAGAAAAGAGGGAAATCGAAAATTAAGAAAAAATGACATCATAAAAAGCTTGAGAATCCACACAATTGTAACTCTATGATTAGTGAATGTTTGGACAACTTGCAATTAGATGCTATGGAACCGGACCAAAAATACACAAACATAAATGATGGCATTTAAAAAAGTGACTTCAAATTAAACCATGCAAGATGAAACATTTTTGCATGTCACTGTTGCCCTCATTTTAATGGCATTTTCCAGTTAGCGGTAGAGAGTGAGCACCAAAAACTAGAAAAGTGCAATTATTATAGATAGGCTGAAACAAGTTGCTTGTTGTTCAGTCATATTTGCATTCAAACCCACAGTGATGTAGGAGACAATGTGGAAATTATTGCACTCTGTGCAAATGCATAATGAGATCAAAATGTTAATTAGATGCATTTATGTATCTGTTTCTAATCAGAGGCAGACAGACAAGGATTGGCAGGTTGGAAATTCCACAGAGTCCCTCGAGTTGCATCTGCATTAAAAAGGAGATAATTAACAGGAAATGTTTGGGCTAACATTGCTCATGACCGAAGTTAACATCAATAGAATAATAGAGATGCAAAGAAGGAAAGAGAATGATGAGTAAGAAATGTTATATTTGGCTAAACTTTAAAACTTTGATGTACTATTTAACTTTTTGAAACCCTGGATAAACTTAAAAACCACTNGTTATATTTGGCTAAACTTTAAAACTTTGATGTACTATTTAACTTTTTGAAACCCTGGATAAACTTAAAAACCACCACAAAAATTGAATTTGAATATTTTCCGAGGTGTATTCCATACCCTCACACCTCCTGGCAACTAATCTTCCCCCTTCCTCCTTCCCAAAAAAAATTTCAAGTCCATGTATCACTTTCTCTAATGGAGACACTTACCCTTACAGTCCACCCCTGTTTCCAATACCAGTAGGATAATTTATATTATAGTGACATTTGGTTGCTGATTTTATAAATTATGAGCTCCAAGGCAAAGTCATGTTCACAATCAAGTTAAGGGCTTGATAACAATTTTTGATAACACTTTGCAACAAAAAAGTTAAATCTTGACAAACAGCATTTTCTTACCTGTGTTCGTGCACAGTAAATTGTGTTAAAAAGTTATCGTCAGATTTAAGACAGATGATAGTTTAATTTTGCCGAAAACAAAACTTCTATTGGGTATTTTTACCTGTATGATATTATTTTTACAAGTGCATTTATACAAGGTAATTATGCATTTGAATTTAAGTATATTCAATACCTTGAAATTATTATACATACTACACTTTAATCAGCTTCAGCCTTAAATGAGCACAGTGTTTGATTTTTGACCTAATAAATATGATACCTAACCTCAAAGTTCNGGTTAGGTATCATATTTATTAGGTCAAAAATCAAAGTTCTCAACTATTGTTTACATGCAAAGTTTTTTCTGTTGGTCCACAAAAAACTGTACATAGAGGTTGTACTTAAGAGTTACGAAGAATCTGCTGCATTGAAAGATAATGGATTTTGAAATTTTTATGACCTTAGATCATATTCCACAACTCTTTCATGACTTTCTTGACCTGTAAGACAACCTGAATTACTACCGATGCATTATATTGTTTTGTCAGTCTGTTATTACTTACATATTTAAATATTTTAATTTTATCGCACTCCAGTAAAATTGTAAATCTGAAGATAAGAAAATGCTACAAAGGGTCTGTCACAAATTGCCTCGTGAAAATAGAGGGTCACAAAAATATGTGTACATAACACGGGATATTGCCCTAATAGCACTGTGTTAATCTACATTTTTTCTTGGATTCAAAATTTGCATACACATTCCTGGCCGGGGTCAGCTGAAATTACTATTAATACTTTGGTTGGCTGGTGTTACCATGCTGTGGAGATGGCACAAAAGCAGCAGTGTCGAAGATTGCTATATTTGCTTTGCTATTGACACGTAGGCCCACTCTACCTCCACTTGCTCGGAGTGCTGAGATATGAGAGAGCACTATGCTGGTACAGTATGTCACATAGTACATTCTGTGCATAAAAAGGAATGGGGAAGTTGATGAATTATACTAGCAGATCATATTGCCACATACATATTTTTACTGGTGTACAGCCTTAAAAACTTTATTGTACTATCAGTGATATGTTCTGTCTGCAAAAAAAAAAAAAAAAAAAAAAGAGAGATTTTGGCATGCTACATGTTCCAGAAGAATCTACTTACAAATTCAAATTAATGAATATTTGTAGTGCAGCAAGTCCAACATATATAAAACTATAAAAATTTTCAAAATAATAGTGTTAGAAAAACTTTTCAAAATTAAAGATTTAGAATATTTAAAAAAAAAAAAATTAAAATTATTTGTGAAAGAAAAAAACACCACTTCCTAAGGTTTAATTTCAATAATTTCGTACATTGGACTACTTTTGGATTATTAAAATATTTATCATTGTGGTCTATCCTAGGAATCTAGAAGTTAAAGGCCACTGGATATGGTTGAATATGTAAGGAAACAACGAAATTTACACAAATTTTTAAGAATTATTTAATTTAGGTGGGTATGTTAAAAATGCATATACTTTTAAAATGGATATTTAAACAAACATTACACCCATTAGTATTTGAAATATAACTATAGATTTTTTTCCCACTATATGTGAGGTGGTGTGATAATATAAAAAAAAAAAAATATTCTTCTGTGAATTTATGGATGTATGTTTGTCACTGATCATGTAAGTTAGGTTGTCCTTCCTCATTTAGGAAAGTAGAGGTAGGGTGAGAGCTAACCCTCAGATTTTTTGATTGGGGAAGTGTGAGGGAGGGAACCAACACCAGCGCAGAGCAAAATGGTACAAGATGTTTTGTTTGGTCCGACAATAGCTTGGGTCTAGGGGTCTGCGAATCAGCATTTTTGAAATTGAATCAAATTTAGAATCAAACCACTTATGATTATAGAATTTCCTAGCTTTTCGAATCGAATCACTTGTTCAAGACTTTTGTCAATTAACAGTACCTTAAAATTGTTAAATGCATAATTTTCATATTCAATCAATGTCCGTACATAAAAAAGCAATACAAATTTAATTATAGCAATCTTTTATAAGTTGCATGGCTAGAATTGCAACTTTTAATGGATTGTAATCTATCAAAACCCAACAATCNTATAGCAATCTTTTATAAGTTGCATGGCTAGAATTGCAACTTTTAATGGATTGTAATCTATCAAAACCCAACAATGTTCTATAAAATAAATAACAGTTACCTAAATGTAATTACGGGTTAAAATTTTTATACGAAGCTCGTTTAATTTAAACTACTCATACCCCCTATACCTGTAAAATGTCTGCTCATTAAGTGTAATGTTTACCGATTTAAGGTTATTCCAAAACTAATTTAAGTGCTTGTCAGAGGATATTAACAGAAANCATTAAGTGTAATGTTTACCGATTTAAGGTTATTCCAAAACTAATTTAAGTGCTTGTCAGAGGATATTAACAGAAATAGTGGTTTATTTTACCCCAATATTACCGTCAGAATGTAAGCAAATTACGTATAAGTAGAGCTTAGTAAAAAAAAAAAAAAGAAGTATAAACATTGACTGCTTAAGCCAATGAGATGAGAAAGAAACTTAATTTGCCTAAACCGTTGGTAACTGGTAACTGCACACTAAAGTCAAACAATACAAAATTAACATGCACGCTGTGATAGGGCTCATAATAAAAGCAGGTATGCTTGTATTCCAACAAAGCTGTTGAAGTCTTTAAACTTTTGTCGCAATGCATGCATATTGCTTCGCAGTCGCCTTGTTTAAAATATGACCAAAGACCACTTATTTTACGTTTCTTTTTAATGTCGGCCATTTTTCACGATAACTACACACAACCATAGCACAAGTAAACAACAAATAAACACTGCCAATTTTATGTTTCTTTGTGTTAGCACTTGTGGACCAGGTTACCGTTATTTGTCGATGGCAAATTAAGGCACAAACAAATTAGTGTTTTTCACGCAGCCATCGTTGCAAATGAAACGTGTCGCAGTATAAGATACATGACATGCAAAAAGATTTTTCCAAATTATATTTCATAAATAAATTAAGTTATTTTCAAATACACGTAATTTGATGTACGCAATTATTTCCTTCCAATGTTATAAATTTGAAATGCTAGTTGGAAACATTGCTTGGTAAAAAGTTACTCTTTTCCAGTGTAATTTTTTTCAGACTGATTCAAATAGAGTTTACAAATCGATTATAAAAATATTTGTGAATAATTCACAGTTTTCGAATATTCGCAGAACCCTATATACCTCACCTCACAGGATGACAAAGTCACTGCAGGAATGGTTGGGTGCACATTGTGTGGGGNTGACAAAGTCACTGCAGGAATGGTTGGGTGCACATTGTGTGGGGCGTGGGGAACTAACAATAATAATAATGATTTTTTTGTATTATATTATATATGTTATATAATATATTTTGTGTAGGTAATGTATATTAATACATTATTGTAATACATAAATTTTGTTGTGGTTCATTGTAATTATAATGTTTTTTTATTTTTTATTTGAATTTTTGTTTNGGCGTGGGGAACTAACAATAATAATAATGATTTTTTTGTATTATATTATATATGTTATATAATATATTTTGTGTAGATAATGTATATTAATACATTATTGTAATACATAAATTTTGTTGTTGTGGTTCATTGTAATTATAATGTTTTTTTATTTTTTATTTGAATTTTTGTCTTTTATGGGTGAAAATACCAATTTGTTTGCTAAGGAAAGTTAGGTTTGAGTATTTTTTTATGTCACACTAGTATTTGTACCACAATTCTTTAAGCTATAAGTGTATTTTATTTAACATTGTGTTTTGTTGTGATTGTAGTTACAAGCCTGTGAATATGTTCTGGTCACTACACAATGAATTTGAAGCTCTTCTTGAACGTTGTTCGGATCGCAAGATAGGAAATGTGCTGACAGCTGCAAGGGTACATTCTCATGCTTTTAGTTTGCATAGTTTGATTAGAACTACATTGTGCGTTGGTTAATGTTGACTTATGTGCTGGGTGGATTTCCTTTTATTGTGAAATCAGAAAAACCTGAATTGTTGGTAAATGCATTGCAGTGTTTTTAAAAGGTATATTTTGAAAAATTACTTCAAATTATTGCAAATATAGTAAAGGGAACCCATATTTTGGGAAACTCTGAGAAAATCTTTCAGCTTTCTTTTATTTTGCTAATGTTAATTTCTAGTCCTAAAATCTAGCCAAATGGGATTTTCAGCCTTTTGTATCTGGCAGGCATGTGCGAGACTCAAACGTTTCAGATCGAATAGAGAAATAATAACAATCTCGATCTCAAATCAAACTTTTTCTAACTCTCGAAAATTTTGAGAATGTAAGCTTAAATTACTACTTTTTTTAATAGCCTAATATTTTCCTGTTTTCTTCCTTGAAAGAATTGCAGCAAAATTTCTTTATTCACAGCACAGTACATTACAAAAATATCAATTAACAGTATTTACAACGTTAGTAACATACGTAAGCCTATCGGTACATCATGTCACGACAAGACATCATGGATCCATCAACAGCTGTAATGGTATAGGCTGTGAAGGTTGCTTTGCCATTTAATTCACCGGTATTTTCAACTTGTGTAGAATGGATAAAGAATTACCATCCTCAAAAAATAGTTACAACTTCTTTTTAAATATTACCAAATCGGATATTTAACAATAAAGTAACAGTCACACTGCTCAAGTATATCCCGTAATGCAACACTGTTTCCACACAGGTTTCTTAGAAGTTACAATCATTTAATTCACCGGTATTTTTTTCTTCCGCCTTTGTTAAACATTTTAAATTTACCTGCATAAAAGTAAATCAAAATCAAGAAAGTACATTTACTTTATTATTAATTAAAGCAGATGAATAATAGAAACATTTCATATTGTACAATGAAAATTTTTTTAGTGTGTCAAAGTTAGAAATTAACTTAATGCGCTGCGTTATACAACGCTTTGCCTGGCGTCATCAGCGCTGCGTGGTATGAGATATAGGAACTGTTTGAGTTGGATCAGGATCGCGCACACATACTGCGCTTGTAAATGGTACCATCTGCTATCACATAAAAGAACTACTTAGAATCTTGACGCTGCTATTTGTGATGATACGAGGAACTACATTCGTAGAATTGGCGACAGACGTTATTGATTGTCTTGACACATTGCCACCCCAGTTCCGAGTTGGTTTTTTTGCAAAATATGTTTGTGGTGCATTAATTTTAAATTTTAAATGTGCATTTCTTTTTTTGCTAAAATATTGTGAAATATAGTAAAACCAACATTTCTGAAAGTGATTCTGATGAAACTATTGATACTAATGTAAGTGGAACCAGAGCAATTGTTTGGAAAAATTTTAGCAGCAAAAAATAGCATTGAAGAAGAGTGCAACACATGTCAGAAAAAAATAAAAACTCCAACAGGTTAACCAGTGCTCTTGTGTCGCATTTGAAAATACATCCCACTGTTGAGACAGAATGCAAGAAGCTACATTTGATCAATAAAGATAAAGAGAGTAAAGTAAAAATACCTGGAAAAAAAAAACAGATCAACAGTTAGCTTTTGGAGAAAGTTTTGCCAAGAATTTTAAGCACATGTATGTGTCAAAATGTGTGTTAAGAAATGTTATAAACCTGAAATGTTATTATTGTTAGAATTCAATATTGACAAGTCCATTTGGCAAGTATGAAAATTGCATGTACATCAACGACTGTTTTAATATTTTTAATTTCTTGGGATTTATGTTGACTTTATATGTATAATAAAGAAAATGTATTTCATAGGTAAAACAATAATATTATGTCATGGCAAAATGTAGTTATGAGAATTTTCTAATCTGAAATTTTTTTAGGCGTCTTGTCTTGAACCAAAAAAGTTCTTTTCGCACATGCCTAGCATCTGGTGCAGGGCTGTCACTGATATGTAAATAAAAAACGTGATCAAGCTCCCAAAATTTTTTTAAATCCTTAAACTACATTGTAAGTACATTCATTTCTCGATTTTACGACCCTTCACCTTTCTGGGTAAAAGGGTTATTTCGAGGGGATCATTATTTTGAGATGGTCATTATTGCAGGGTTTATAGAATCGAGAGTTGACTGTAATCTTTAAAATATCTCACAATATGAATTGAGTAATTCTGTTATTTTACTTTTCAATTATGCTTACATTACTTCACTTAGTCAGAATAAAATTAGAAAACTTATATCACCACAGGTAAAAAATAAGAAAATTGTCAATGATTTATAAATTAGGCAAGAACAGTACATGTGCAAGATTTTATTAAGCTGTAGTATGTGAGTGAATTAAGTTGTTTTTGAATGGGGATGCTGTTCGCCACAAATTTTCTGAAAGGGTCACGTCTAAGTTTTTTGTGCCATAAGTTCCAGTAATTTAAAATTTTGTTACAAATGATATTACAGAATAGGTGTACACTTTGTTTCAGACTAAAATTATGTTTGAATAGAAGTGTTCCAAATCTACCAACACTGTAATGCAACATTTATTTCTAAAATTGTGTGTTATTAGAACATTAAAATACAGGTTGTTCGTTGTTATAATAATTGTTTTTAAAGTTATCAAAGTTCCTAATGATTACATTTTACTATAGTTTTGTTTACAATCACGTTATACTTTCATAGGGTCTTTGATGGTAAATTTTTTTTTGTTCATCGTAGNTTACTATAGTTTTGTTTACAATCACGTTATACTTTCATAGGGTCTTTGATGGTAAATTTTTTTTTGTTCATCGTAACAACTTCTGTGGAATTATTACCATCTACTTTCCTTGTATTGCTAATGTATTAGCTTCGAAATCACAAGGTACAACCATAACCTTTCACTTAGGGCAGGTTATGAACACAACACATAACATATCTTTACTCTTTATGACTGAGCGAGGTAGTGCAGTGGTTAACTAATAGACTTGCATTCGAGAGGACCCGGGTTTGAATCCCGATCTGACCATTCTGATTTTGGTTTTCCATGGTTTCCCGAAATCACTCCAGGTGAGTGATGGGATGGCTCATGGCCGATTCCAGCCATGCTCCTGCTTCTCTGAGCAACTTGCTCCATCTCTAATCACCTTACTGTCGACGAGATGTTAAACCCTGCCTACCTATCTACTCATTATTCATATTTAGCACAGCGAAAAGAAGCTAAATTTTTTTGTTTTCCGTAAACTTACTGGAGCATTCGGAATTCTAATGTGACAACTGGTCAACACAACTTGGGAAAATGAATGCACATTCCAGACATTAAATATGGCTGCCGGTCTTACATTCACTCAAACCTCTTTGGTACAGCACGTGTTTCATACAGACACCTCGTTTGTACCAACAGATTTTCGGGAACAGTGAAAAATAGCAAACAATTTGGTTAAAAAAATTTAAAAACAAAAAAGTTGCCATGAAAATCTATTAAAACACATTTGAAAGCTGCAACACTAAAAAATAACATGAGTTGTATGGACACTACCCATGTGCAATGCATCGCATAGTCAAAATTAAAAATAAAACTGCAGAAATTCATTAAAATTTACAGTCACTAGCGTATAGCGCATGAGCAAGGGTGTTGACCTGACAGCTGTTCTACAGCACCGCCTCTGCTGGTGCAGTTCTCTTTCCTGCGCTGTACTTGTCTACTGAGACACACATGCGCAGCGCGGCACATTCTACGCCCAACCCCGTGGCAGCAGTGCCAGCCAATGTTGACATTGATAGGTGCGGCAGGCGGCAAAAAAAAATAGAACTGAATTTTTTTACCCTCCTTTTTTTTACCTCGGCTTACCTGTTCAGCTCATCTTGGTCCCGTTAATATTATTCCTGAGAAGTTCAACTACGTTTTTGACGACTTTTTGGCTTTTATTCATTGACTACGATTTGATGTTCTATTTTTGACACACTTTTTGGATTTATTTTGCTTCATTTGTTGACCTATGCTACTTTTTGGACATTTTTTTTTCTATTGCGATTTTAAAACATAAATGGAAGCAAGAGGCAGGTCATTACACAGTAGATGGATGCAGAAATGCACTCGCAATGTTTTTATAAATGTCATTTTCCTCCTTTACATATTTCATTAATAGGAAAATGCTTGATTTAATAATGCCACTGCCGTGTTTTAAAAAGTTAGCAGAGAAACTGTCTACGGTTCACAAGTGTTTCCAAGCAGCATATTGCCTCATTTTACGTGTTCATAATAAGCGGGAAATATGTAATGCCGCTGCTGTATGTTAACAAAAGCTAAAGGAAAAAAATGCACCCTCTCCTAATGCATCTTATTTTCCCGTGGCAATTCAACTTACTTTATCACCTTATTTTATTAATGCCAAACTGTAATGACAAAGAAATAAATTATATATATAATGAATGGTAAGTGATAATGTCTTGTCCTCGATTTATTGTTTACATGTTGTGATGTTTGAAGGGCTATTGTGTTGTTAGTAGGACTACTACTAATTATTAAAGCCACTTTTTTACATGGGAATACAGGCAGTCCTCTACTTTAATACACAATGTGTTCCTAAATTTGTGTATGAAAGTTGAAATGTATGAAAGTAGAACCCTTATTTTAATGTGATAAATGAGGTTCCGTTCGTAAATGGGGGAAAAAACTTAACTAAACAAAAAAAAATATTCAAAACAATATATATTTACACACAAAGAAACAAGATCACGCATCAAAGTTATTTAAAAGTGTTTAAATATATAGCTAATAGTTCAAACAATTGAAAAGACACATTTTACACACACAAACATTTGACTAATTGCAGTGGGTACATACATACATACAGATTCAGCTCTCTTTGGAATTGTACGTAGCCGGTTTAACAATCACTGGGACCTGGTGTAGATAACTTATCAGCTTTGCAGAAAAAGTTATTTAGCGACAGTTGAACGCCACCCTTCTTCTTTTCATACAATTGTCTGTAGCACATTGTAGCTGCTTCAACAACTTGACGAACTCGAGAACTTCTCTCTTCATCTGGATCATTTTCTTCAATGATGTTTAAAAACTCTTCAAGGTATTTTAAAGCATCGTTGATTTTTTTTCCCTGTAAGGGTTTTGTTGGTTGTCTTGGACAGCCATTATTTTGAGCAGCTGTGGATGCTGATGAATTTGCCTCTTGAAGAGCAAGTAGATCTTCATTTGTCAATGGCTCTGAATGTGAGGCCATCAGATCATCAACATCTTCAGAAGTAACCTCGAGATCCAGCTGATGCATAACTTTAACAATTTGTTCTGTTGCACTTTCGGGGGTCTCCTCAAAACCTCTGAAATTTGGCACCAGGTAATGACACAATTTATTCCAGCAACCATTCATTGTAGATGACTTTATTTCTTTCCAAGAGAGAGAAATATTGGTGACAGCATTAAGGACATTGTAGTTTTTCCAGAATTCTTTTAGAGTGGGTCTTCCATCACCATCTGTTGCCTTGACAGCTTTGTCGATTATTCTCCTCATGTAATATCTTTTGAAAGTTGAAATAACAGTCTGATCCATTGGCTGGATTAAACTTGTGGTGTTTGGAGGCAAGAATATGACCTTTACCTCTGGACATAAATCTCTCAATGCTTGTGGATGTCCGGGTGCATTATCCAACAATAACAATGCCTTGAATGCCAAATTCTTTTGCTTACAATAATTTTTCACTTCAGGGACAAAATTATTTACATACCAGTCCTTAAAT
Source organism: Clitarchus hookeri (assembly GCA_002778355.1). Classification (NCBI taxonomy): domain Eukaryota; kingdom Metazoa; phylum Arthropoda; class Insecta; order Phasmatodea; family Phasmatidae; genus Clitarchus; species Clitarchus hookeri. Next base: position 738,452 of record NQII01000473.1, read on the forward strand.
AATGCTGAAGTAACCCAAGCTTTTGAGTTCCATTTCCATATGACTGGCAGTGTTTCTTTGGGGTTTCCTTTCAAAGCCCTGGGATTCTCACAGTGGTACACTAACAGAGGTTTTAGTTTACAGTCTCCTGCAGCATTACCACCAATTAGAAGTGTCAGTCTGTCTTTAGATGCCTTGTGTCCAGGTGCAACAGCCTCTTCTTTTGCCAGGTAAGTTCTTGAAGGCATTTTTTTCCAGAATAAGCCCGTCTCATCAACATTAAAAATTTGGTGAGATGAGTAATTTCCCTCGTCAACAATGTTCTCAAAAGTTTTTATAAATTTTTCGGCAGCTTCAGTATCTGCACTGGCAGATTCCCCTGTAAATGTTATGTTGTGCAGTCCTGCCCTTGACTTAAACTTGTCGAACCAGCCTTTGCTCACTTTAAACACTGGAGCATTAGCAGCTGACTCACCAAGCTGTTTTTTCCAATCTTCAAACAAATTGAGAGCTTTGCATTGAATTATTGCAAGGCTGATAGGTATATTTTTCTGGTGTTGATTGTCTAACCACAATTTTAAAGACCGTTCCATCTCTTCCATCGCTGCACCCCGCCGTTTTGAAATTATTTTAGAAGAAAGATTTCCCGAATTTATAACATAGTCCCTTATATTTCCTTTACTTTTTACAATAGAACGCACAGTGGATCGGCTCAGGTTGAAAGACCGTCCTATAGCNAATAGAACGCACAGTGGATCGGCTCAGGTTGAAAGACCGTCCTATAGCTGCAAGTGATTTGCCACTTTCCGATTGAGTGATTATGTCTATTTTTGTTTGTACACTATTTACAACATGTTTTCTTTGTTTCTTACACACTGAGTCTTCATTACTTTCGTTATTACGTTTGTTATTCATTGCGTAGTGTAATAATTATGTACGTGCGCCAATAGATTAACAAAAAAAAAACAATGGATTAAAANAATTATGTATGTGTGCCAATGGATTAATAAAATTAACCTCAAAGGAAACTAAAAACCTTAATAAAAACAACGGAAGTTCTAAACAGGAATGGCATTAATACGTAGAATCGCCATAGCGTAGTAACACATCAGACATACAACTGCATATTTGTTCAGTTATATCGGAAACATAGTTCCGTATATCCACACCAGAGGTCTCTACGTAGTATAAGTCAACTTTGCTGCAATATTATTTGCGAAGACAAAACCTACAGAATATAAACAATCCATATATCTTTGATGTTTACGTTTCTCGTGGAGGCATGCGCGCAATATCTTTTTTGCTTATGTACGAAAGAACTAAGCAAACACGCGAAAGTCGAATTTATGGTGTAAGAGACCAATGTACGAAAGCGCGAATTGTACGAAAGTTGAATGCGCAAAAGCAGATGACTGCCTGTATTGTTCTAAACCAGTTGGAGTGTATGACATTTTATTCACAACACAAATCACTTTTAATACACAGAGCTTTTAATTTCTGTGATAATATTGTCATCATTTGCTTCCGACGCAATGTTTTATTCGAGATTGTCAGAGCATTGGTTTTTCTTATTAAATATTTCTTGCATCTGCTAGATATATACACAGTTTTAATGAGAAAATGTGTACGTGTTAAAATATTATTTTATTAATGTAAAACATCTCGTTTCCTTGCAGGGAATGTAAACACGGGCCGTATTGGAGCTGATTTTGTTACGCATATGCGCTGCAATGCTGTCTGCCTTTTCGTTAATTTCAGCTCGCTTAGTTGTCTTTTCTGCATTAGTGGGATCCCGTTTTGCTCAAAATACATCACCCTATTAAGTTACTTGATATTTAATCAATTGTAAACAATATAAAGTGCCTTATTTCCTCACAGGAAATGTGAAAACAGGCTGTATCACAGCTGTTTTGGTTACGCATATATGTGGTGTTGCGGTCTTTTTTGTTAATTTTAAATTGCTCAGAAGTCTTTACTGCATAACTTGGGTATCATTATACTCTGAATACNTTAAGTTACTTGATATTTAATCAATTGTAAACAATATAAAGTGCCTTATTTCCTCACAGGAAATGTGAAAACAGGCTGTATCACAGCTGTTTTGGTTACGCATATATGTGGTGTTGCGGTCTTTTTTGTTAATTTTAAATTGCTCAGAAGTCTTTACTGCATAACTTGGGTATCATTATACTCTGAATACGTAACCTTAATACATAAATTTCCATTTCGTCATTATAAACATATAATTTTTCCTTCAGAGACGTGTGAACATGACTTCATGTACCCAGTTAGCAAAAATACTGTTTGGACACAATTTTCCTGGGGGCGGGGGTTGTACTTGGGTTCAAAATTTGGCTGTTTCGGTTCATACAGACAACTCGGTCATACAGACAAATTTTGGGTAACGTGAGTGCTTGTGCCATCGAGGTTTGACTGTGTTGTTTCTAATAAAACCGTATTTTAAAAACACGATGATAATATATCAGTTAAATAGTAGAACTTTTTGAGTCAAATAAAATCAAAATATTACCGGCTGCATTCCTACGATGTGCATGTTTTGCAGGTGTCTGTTATTTTTAGGTTACGTATACCGTAACTCTCGTCGACTAGAAATCGATACTCTACCTGTACGATGGCACCGTGAGGATACACATTCTCTACTTAATAATTTATGAAAGTGTTGTATTATCTGTTTCACGATACATTATTAATAAATTTATTCCCAATGAGGTTCCAATTGCAATGTGGTTCGTGTTCATGATTTTTGTGTTTTATTAGTTCTCCAAAGTATTAATACCAGCGAGCACAACTGAGAAATATGAGCTTTTGACTTATTGCCACCTTTAGCCATAAGCGCTTAATCGATACACTGTCACGACTTGTGTCAGAAGCATAAGTTAATAATTATAATTTTTGAAACTTGCAACACACGAATTGTCTGTCTCGTATAACTTGGCAAGATTATGACAGTCAGTGAGTGGCAACTTGATGTATACGAAACAAACAATGTGCCATTTACAAAATCCTGTATCAGCTGATGCATGAACAAACAAAGTTAATATTATGTTGGCTATTCTGAGTGCACTGCCGACGCACATCAGACAAGCAGGAAATACGCGGATAAGAAAGAGTTCGTAGTTTAAAGAATACATTTTATTTTACATGGTCACAAAACAGCGGATGTTAAGTGTTACAAACTAAACTTTGTGCTAAAGTAGCAATGTAGAGGTGTTCAAAATGAAATGCACATTAAAACGATTCGTATCCAAATAAAATGCAACTTCAAACCATGGGAGTTTTTTTCCACGTCTTATCCCCACTCATCTCCATCCATGCCTTCCGTACGCGCTTGATATTAATTCAAAAAGCCTACAAAAATATTGCAGGGTATTGTTGAATATTTTTTTTAAATAATTTGACGAAATATATTTCAAACTCGTGTCGTTTCGAGCCAGTAATAGGAGAAAAGTCAACTTTTAAAAAAACTGGATCAAGAGGCAGGCCAACGTGCTGCTACCTGTTGAATAAAGCCCTCGGTTTAAAACATGCCATGCCATGCCATGCAAGCTATGTCATCTTTCTCCCAAAGCATTACCAGCCAGAAAAAAAATCTTTTTTGTGTAAAATAACAAAATTTACGAACAGATGCCAATGGTTTTATTTTTCCGCGAGCTCTGCATAATTTTTAAAGTAACATATATTTCCGTGTACAGCGATTTTGATAACTGGTAATTTCTATTAGGCCAGTAATCGTTACGTCTATGTCGATTACGCGCCATGTTGTTCTCCTGCAAACCCACTTCCTTTTTGTTTTCGTGTTGTTACTCTATTATATTAATAAAACGAAGAAAGTGGGATGCGAGTGGGTAGTTTTTAAGCAATTCTTATGTATTCCACGCCACATATTTCAACTCGAACTGTTTAGTATCAGTAATAGCAGAATTACTGCTTTGCAATAGTTGTTGGTGCGTTGTTGGCGAATAAAAGTGTGTTGTCAATCGAGTTTCCCGAATTGCTTTTAGTTCCAGTTATATTATCTATGACGTCCAAAGTATGATACGTACTACTACTACTAAGGTCTTGCAAATTTTTACCCAAATTCGCTGTTTTGGACAAATTAAAAAAGAGTTAGCAAATATTAAATTTTTTGCAAGGTTTTGTATTTTTACTTTTATAACCTACAAATTTTTTTAGACTGATATCAGTCTAAAATACCTTAAAATTCGTTTAGTGTTACAGTACAATGGTAAATGGATTAGCTGACAGCGTGTTGATAAAATATACAGCCTCCACTTGATGCACCAGCTTATGGCGAAAGGATACATAAACAAAAAGTAAACATTGGCCCTACTGTCGTCGAACTGTCAAAATCTTGCCAAGTTACATGAGACAGAGAATACGTATGTCACCAACTACTAAAGATGGTAGGAAACTTGATTGTATTTCAAATTATCGTCATTTGGGAGTTCATTGTGTGTTGTGATGTTGGTGGCCATATTTCCTACGTATCAATGACTCCAACCTTTCGTTTCATCTGTTTGTTAGCAAAATTTCCATGCATGGGAGAGAAAATCCATATTTTTTCCCTTAAATCCATTAATCAATTTGGTGGTATAAAAACTCATAAAAAAAAAAATTTAATCTATGAAAATTGCAGCCCTGATTTAGTGCTTTAATAGAATAAATGCAAAAGTTGTTTATGTTAACTTTTGTTTTCTTGTTCAACAAATAAAATAATCTTTTCCACTTACAGTTTATTTGAAGGATTGTACTCCAATTCAGTATCTTCAACAGAGAAAAATGATGCAGCATTCATTGAGTTTATCAGTATGGTCTTATAGGGCTCCCTTGTCCTTTTGTATCTCAAAATTGCAAAATAAACCCAGATATGAGAGTGCAGATATTTAACAGGTTCCTTTAAAACCTTAGCTGTGTACTGAAGCCCAAGAAACTTTATTGAAACACTGTATCATTTGCTATACAATGCCATATTCTGGAAGTGGTAGAATCATTGGAGTTCGTTTAATGCATAGTTCAGTACACATCTCTTGGGAATGCTAAATGTCAGTATTTTTGTTATTAGAAATGCCTTTGCTGGCTAGTACTAATGGGATCAAAGCAAGGAAATTGTGTTTCCTTAATGCTAATTTGTAGCTTAAAAAAATCCAAGTTACAGCAGTATGTTTGCAAAAACCTCATTCGCCATATAATCATTTCTGGTTGAGATAAAAGTATAGACTATAAATAAAGTGTTATTTTATAAACAAAAATATTTTTTATTTAACAACTTTTACTTAAAAATGTTTTTCTTAATTGGTCTTTCTTCACTCCTCAGTTTCCCATCGGAAGTTTTATTCTATTCAGGTTGGGAAGCTCAATGCTTGTAGTTTGGCAACTTAAAAAAATTTTTACCACTAGGTAAGCAGTAGTCTTGTATGTGTTCGGATGTTCTCCATTTTCTACGAAAACAAACTAATTGCAATAATCATAAATCAAATATAAAATAACTACATAACTAAGTGAAATCTTTCTGTTTTATTATTCATGTAGCTTAGAATTTTAATTAAAGGTGACCTCTTTAGAACACTGCACCTAGCGGCTGAAATTTTCCCTATGCCATAATCTCTCCTAAGAAAACTGGTTTTGTTGCTAACCTGAATAAGATTAACCTTACTCATGGCAATGCAAGTGTATCTCTTTAATTTAAGTCATTCTCTTTATCAAATTGTGTTATCTGTGTAACAGTAAAAAAAACTTGTGAGTCAGAATAAAGCTGCACTTTAATTGTTGCATTTCTTCTTTAGAAATTTTTCAATGCCCACAACTGGTCTACATGGCTTTGCTTGCTCACAAAACTGAGCACGGCCAACTTGCAACGCTACAGAAAGTCCAAAGGAGGCATGACAGATCAAACTTCTCAGCTTTTGGAGGCTCGGTGGTTTACACTCTACTTAAAATTGAAAGAAATGGACAAGTTAGTGAAGCGCAAGAGACTACCATCATTAAAATTTGTTGAAGGAACTTTAGTGAAAGCTGTAGAAGAGGGTGAGTTACTGTTCATGAAAATAAGTTCTTTTTAAGAGCATTAGATATACAAAAAACTAGAAGTAAAAAAAATCAAATTGTAGAGTACAACAAAAGTAAAGATAAAATAAAATTGCAGATTAATAGAGAAAACACGTGAAACTTCTTATTGTGTTTNAAAAACTAGAAGTAAAAAAAATCAAATTGTAGAGTACAACAAAAGTAAAGATAAAATAAAATTGCAGATTAATAGACAAAACACGTGAAACTTCTTATCATGTTATTTTCTTCTCCTTAGTAAATGTGTAAGGAAAGTTGGTAGAGAGGTAGAAGGTCTTCTTTGTACCACTTTTATATGATATGACAGTGCCTTGTTAGTCTTCTATTTTTTATAGTTCATGGTGTGAAACTGTGTTGTCCATTGTAAAAAATTTGGTAAAATTTTCTGTGATTTCTTTTTATTCACTTATGATAGTGTTAGTGCTTACAAATTATGTAGATGATAACTACTTTGGCTCAAAAGTAGCTCACAGTAATGTGTGTAGGGCATTTATATTATCTTCACATTGTTACATCATGCCTTGTAGTTGTGCTCAACAGTGGAACCTGCTACAGTACAACCCTGATTTTGTGAGTCCTCACGGTGCTTGAGAATGACCTCGCAAAATCATTCCCAACTGATTTTGACCCCCAAAACCCCAGAAATTGCATTAAAAAGCATTTTTCGTGTTAAATCAGCTTTAATCATCTCTGTTCAGGCCCAAGTGATGCTAAAAAGAAAAAAGTGGGAGTTAGATCTTTGTTTACCGAAGGTTGTATTCAGCGCTTATTGGCGCCATGAATTGTGGGAATGAAGACAATGGAAAGGAGTAAGTGACAAGATGGTGGGCGGTTAACTTTGTTCGTCTGTGTGTGCAACTAAAACTGAGTTTGTGATTTGACAAAACAAGAAATAAATCCTGTTACAAACATTTTTTGGTCCTCTGGTTTGGATATGAGAATTTAGCAACCAGGAATGAATGTTTATTTCTGTGAAACGAAGTAATGGTAACAATGTGAACAACTACGGGTTTTTTTGGTCATTATGGCAATATCAAACACAGACATGCAACTTATAATCTTTGACTATGTTATGGACAAAGTAACTGAAGTAAAATGCCTTCTATATGAAGTCATCAGTGATCCAGAAAAATTAGAAGAGTTCTTGATTGCGTTCGAGGAAGTGTCTGAAAAGGGATGAATTTCTTGTGAACTATTTTGCGTTGTGTGTGGTCCCGTCAAAGGCAGAGAAAAGAATTATTCAAGACCTGAAGGAAGCTTTTATGACTTTGAGAAACATTTCAAGCACCTTCGAATCGGGCATAATAGATTTACAGTCAGAGCAGCGGATTTAACATCTTGTGCAGCAGTTCTACGTAGAGTGTTGCCACCACTTCCCCTTCTGGTGCTTTCAGGCAGTACAGCCGAGTGAGCTTCGTTTTCGAAACTGTTCAATTCTATTGATCATCAGGATACGTCGCTAAGCAACGTGCAGAAGCTGCATTATTCAGTAGGTTGCTTGAAAGACGAACCTAGAGAGCTGGTAAGTAACCTGCTACTTACCTATTATAAGTATGATGTTATTTGAGCATTGCTTGAAAAAAGGTACAAGAACCGACGCATTACAGTTACTATCCATGTTCAAAAGATACTGCATCTCTCATCTGCGACTTGTAAATCAGCAGACTCGTCATGTTTTGTTAGTGTAGTTTAAGAGAATTTAACTGCATTGAGAGATGACCATTTTCCACAGTCTGAGTAAATAGGGATTCATCACATGATTCTTCTGCTGATAAACTGGAAGCACTACGTGTGTCAAATTACACTCAAAATCAACACACTACCATTTTGCTAGCAACTGCTCTTGTTCATGTGAAAGACAATGGTGGACAGTTTCAAGTCGTAATAGCTTTGTTAGATTGTGTGTCACAAACTACATTTATAACTGAAAATTGTGTGCCATGATTGGGCTTAAAACGTCACAGTGAATGTGTAGAAATTGCTGGCGTTGGCCAAACTCCTGTGCCAGGTGCTAGAGGGGCTACACATTGCTTAATCAAACTTGTGGGCTCACGCAACACTTATTTTACCATCAGGCCACAGTTTTAAGTGAAATCACTCATCCCCATGCCATGTTCAGAATTTCATCCATTTCAATTGAGCACCTTAAAGGTTTAACTTTAGCCAATCCATCATTTGATNCCATGCCATGTTCAGAATTTCATCCATTTCAATTGAGCACCTTAAAGGTTTAACTTTAGCCAATCCATCATTTGATTATCCTGAACCTGTTGACATGCTCCTGTCAGCAGACATTGTCAGTGAAGCAATGACAGGGGCTAAAATATTAGGGGAACCTAGTGCTTTTCACTCAGTATTTGGCTGGGTTTTGATTGACAAGACCAAATGTGAAGCACATGTAAATCCACCAGTGTCATTCTTGATCAGAACAACTACACTGGATGTGCAGCTACAAAAATTTTGGGAGGTAGAGGAAGTACCATCAACTCATGTGATATCTGCAGAGGACAAGAAATGTGAACAGCACTTCCACGCTACTTATGCTCGTAATGCAGATGGGAGAAATGTGCTTCGGTTGCCATTCAAGCAAGAGCTGCAAACCAATGGAAATTCCTTACAAGTTGCATCATCCAGATTTGAACACCTTGGGAACAAATTGAAGAAGTCACCAGAACTGGCAAACGAATACCAATTGTTCCTTAAGGAGTATGAGGACTTAGGCCACATGTCACNTTGAAGAAGTCACCAGAACTGGCAAACGAATACCAATTGTTCCTTAAGGAGTATGAGGACTTAGGCCACATGTCACGTATGCTGAGTGTTCAGCAGCTTTATGGTCTGAGTAGCACATTGCAGCCTGATCCAGTGGATAGTTGTGAAATAGTCTATGTGATACCCCATCATGCTGTACTCAAAGANGTAGCACATTGCAGCCTGATCCAGTGGATAGTTGTGAAATAGTCTATGTGATACCCCATCATGCTGTACTCAAAGAAGCTAGTTCCACCATCAAAGTTTGTGTAGTCTTTGATGGAACTGCAATGACTTCTACTGATATTTCATTAAATGACTTGTTGCTTACTGGGCCAAAACTTTGAAAGGATATAGGTGATATCATCTTGAACTTTCAAATGATGCCAGTGGTTTTTACTACAGACATTTGTAAAATGTATAGACAAATTGAAATCCACCCTGATGACCGCAAGTACCAGTGCATTTTGTGGCATCTTACTCCAGATGATGTTCATTTCTATCAATTAAACATAGTTACATATGGATTAGCATCGTCCGCTTTCCAGGCGTTGAAAATCGTGCAGCAATTGGCACTGGATGAAGCTCATCAGTTTTAGGTTTGAGAGATAAAGAGAGAAAAGGGATAGGGTGATGATGTAAGAGCGAGAGATGAGATAACAGACAGTTTACAACTACCACACCTTAATTTTTTTTTGNGGGATAGGGTGATGATGTAAGAGCGAGAGATGAGATAACAGACAGTTTACAACTACCACACCTTAATTTTTTTTTTGTATATAGCGCGCACCCCAGAAATTTTTCCTTTATTTTGGGGAAAAAAGGGCACGCTGTACACGAGTATATACGGTAGTTATTTTTGTAACGACAGAGTTTTGCAGTAACTAGATAAATTCATAATATTTCGTACTAGGTATATCATCATCTCAAAATATTAGTAAATTTATTGCTGTGTAGAAACGAGAACTGAGTAGTTGTTAACCTAAACCCGGTTCCGAGTCAAACCTCAAGAACCGGTATAAATTGGAACCGAAAAACCGAACCAACCCATCCTTACTATCTTCCCTTGCTGCCACGCAAATCTCAAGATACATCAGTTCACATGATGCAAGCAACCTTCAGTTCCATGGGTTTTGTGATGCCTCTGAAAAGGTATACACTGCTGTGATCTATGTGCGGCTTTTTGGTAGTGGTAGAGTGATTTTGACCCATTTGATAATTGCTAAATCAAAGTTTACTCCGCTGATAACACTGTCTATCCATAGGCTTGAGTTGTGTGGTGCTGTGCTCCTGGCAAGGTTATGGCTGTACGTGAGCAACCAGTTTGAAAAGACAAATCATACAACTTTACCATACACATTTGGTGTGACTACAACTGTGCTGTCGTGGATAAAATCATCTCATAATTTAAAAACCTTTGTAGCAAATAGGGTTTCTGAAATTCAGACCATCATACCTCTGAGTATATGGCATTGTGTCTCATCTAGCTGCAACCCAGCAGATTTAGTTTCTCGAGGTGTTTTTCCAGAGCACTTAGTTGGTAACCAACACACTGTGGTTTCATCGTTTTGACTGGCTGGCAGTGTCGGATGCAAATTGGTCCGTACAACGGGTAAGGACCTTGGATGTGAACGAGCTTCCTGAATGCAAGTCTATACAAAATCCGGTCCTTCCAGTTCAAGACAAGAGAAATGAATTAGTTTACTTGTTGGACACATTTTCATCACTATCTAAATTCAAGCATGTCACTGCATGGATGCTCAGAGCTAATAATGCCCTCAGAAAACAAATTCATTGTGATTTGAAGTTATTGAGCTATGAGGAGATGCAATCTGCAATGGTATTTTGGATCAAAGTTGTGCAACAACACTATTTTTTTGAGGAAATTAAAATTCTGGAGTGCAGTGAGTGTCCCAGTAGTTTTCAGAGTCTGCTTTCTTTCCTAGACCCCTTTGGAGTCATCGNTATTTTTTTGAGGAAATTAAAATTCTGGAGTGCAGTGAGTGTCCCAGTAGTTTTCAGAGTCTGCTTTCTTTCCTAGACCCCTTTGGAGTCATCAAGGTGGGTTGTCAGCTGCAACATTTTTTTCTTGCCTGAACAAAAAAAAACATCCAGTATTACTTCCAGGAAAAATATCACCTTTCAGTGCNCTGCAACATTTTTTTCTTGCCTGAACAAAAAAAAACATCCAGTATTACTTCCAGGAAAAATATCACCTTTCAGTGCTCATTGTTAACTACCATCATACCACTTACCTTAATGCTGCACCACAGGCTATGCAATCTCTCATCCAGAGACAGTTTTGGATATTGAGCGCTAGACTACTAATTTGGCGCTGTATCCACAGGTGCATGCAATGTTTCAAATTGACAGCCAAACTCCCTACCCGACTCATGGGAAACCTGCTGGCTGTGAGGTTCTCACAAGTTCGCCCTTTTCTGAAGGTTGGTGTTGACTTTGCAGGGCCTTTTATGTCAAAGCCCCCAAATGCACGCAGGGTCGTAGTCATAAAAAATTACCTCTGTGTATTTGTGTGTATGTCGAGCAGGCAGTCCATTTGGAAGTGGTCATCTTTGTGTACTGATGCATTTTTAGCAGCCCTGAAAAGATTTGTATCTGTAAGGGGAACACCATCTGAAATATTTTTAGATCACAGCACAAATTTTGTTGGTACTAACAGACACATTAAGGAAGTCCATCAAGCTTTGTTCTCTGAACGAGCATGGCAGTCACTGTATGATCACTTAGTTGACCTTAATATTGTTTGACACTTCAATTCACCAGCAGGACCCCAGTTCGGAGGTTTGTGGGAAGCCGCAGTCAAGTCGGTCAAATTGCATATGAGAAAAGTGATTGGTGAACAAATACTTACCTTGTAGGAGTTAGCAACACTGTTTAGTGAAATCTCAGCAGTTTTGAACTCCAGACCGTTCTGTCTCCTTTCGACAGACCCCTGAGAATTTGATGTCCTCACTCCGGGGCATTTTTTGATTGGTGCTCCCTTTATTGGGAGAGAGAGGAAGAGAGGAAGAGAGAGTGTAGGAGAGAGTGTAAGAGAGAGAGAGAGAGAGAGAGAGTGTGTGTGAGAGAGAGAGTGTGAGAGTGAGTGTGTGTGTGTCTATATATATATAGTGTTGGGGGAGGGGGGTGAAGAAGTGGGGCATTAAGGGCCAAAGGTGGCCATCTCATTTCCCCTTTGTGGCCAAAGGCTGAAGGGGTAAGAGGAGCAGTGGTGTGAAGTGAGTTGTAGCCCAGCAGAAGGCATCATCAAGCTCCCTTGTAATCCCTGTTATCAAGGGCGCGCAGTTGTTTGTACAGCTAAACATCTCTTCTTAGGAGGGGGCCGCATCTGTGGCAAAACTAGAATGGTTAATGATGTTGCCCGTGGCGCATCGCAGTTGCTAGCATCTCAATCTGTCCCGAGGACCAAAAAAAAATGTTCAACGATTATGACTTGGATTCACATGTTTGCCCAATCAAGTCCACACGTTTTAGGCAGCACACACTCAGACATTTAACACATCCGCCATTTTGCCTTGCACTCCCTTTCAAATGTTTACGTTCCCATAGTTCATAATGCAGATCATTGCAAAACACTTAGAAAAGTTAGGCCTAACTTAACTAATAATCAAAATGCATGTTGTTGGTTACTGAATAATATATATTATTTAATTTTCATGATTGCCAAATATAGATGTTATAAATACAATCAGCCAAACAACATTAATGTAAAACAACAATTTTTTTTCTATATGTTGATGTTTCCTAAACAATGTCAATGTCCTAACTTTATGCTACACCTGCCTCCATGACTTAAGACAAGGTTAGTCCTGCACCCTGTGCTGAAAATTACAATGTATGCATCACCTCTGCCTTGTCAGTCACCACGTTTGCCACAGTCTCTAGAGCCTTAATCTTTACTGCCAGGTATTCACCAGACCTAGTGTCCTCTCTGCTCTTTGAAGGTGAAACATGGTGGGGACATTGGTGCGGAACACTCAGGAAACAAGCTTGCTCGTAAACTTTACTTGGGGGCTACCGATATGAGCAAGATTCTCCTCCCCCGGAATACACAATAGGCTGCGAGCCTGATATGACAACAATCCAGGAGAGAAGTTGGCTCTCTAGAAGGCCTACACAGGCATACCCCTTCTTTCACACTACCCACNTGAGCTTGATATGACAACAATCCAGGAGAGAAGTTGGCTCTCTAGAAGGCCTACACAGGCATACCCCTTCTTTCACACTACCCACTGGTACCAAACCACTGCCACTCAAGCCTCTCCTCACAGAACATCTCCAATCTCCTCTCTCTCTATTGACCCACATGCTGCAACATAGGGCTGGGAGCCGGAAGGCCCATTTTGAATTTGNATGTTATAAATACAATCAGCCAAACAACATTAATGTAAAACAACAATTTTTTTTCTATATGTTGATGTTTCCTAAGCAACGTCAATGTCCTAACCTTATGCTACACCTGCCTCCATGACTTAAGACAAGGTTAGTCCTGCACCCTGTGCTGAAAATTACAATGTATGCATCACCTCTGCCTTGTCAGTCACCACGTATGCCACAGTCTCTAGAGCCTTAATCTTTACTGCCAGGGATTCACCAGACCTAGTGTCCTCTCTGCTCTTTGAAGGTGAAACATGGTGGGGACATTGGTGCGGAACACTCAGGAAACAAGCTTGCTCGTAAACTTTACTTGGGGGCTACCGATATGAGCAAGATTCTCCTCCCCCGGAATACACAATAGGCTGCGAGCCTGATATGACAACAATCCAGGAGAGAAGTTGGCTCTCTAGAAGGCCTACACAGGCATACCCCTTCTTTCACACTACCCACTGGTACCAAACCACTGCCACTCAAGCCTCTCCTCACAGAACATCTCCAATCTCCTCTCTCTCTATTGACCCACATGCTGCAACATAGGGCTGGGAGCCGGAAGGCCCATTTTGAATTTGGTTAACAAGAGGTAACTCTGGGAAGTGCTATTGTATATACAAAGCTGAGGACAGAAGACACATTAGAGAGGGGCACTTGCATTGGCTAGATGCTCGCATCGGCTGGATGCCGGATAGGAGCCGACAGATTGGGCCTGGTTTTGCACCTGGTCACCTGGCAGGGTGTTTTTAGGTACCTTAAGCCATCTCACCATTGCCGCAGACTCCACCTTGACCAAAGCCTGTAGTGACCCACCTGCCCGTTGTGATGGTGCTGCAGATCTGTCTAGACTTGCCTGCTCTTGCTTGTTCGCACCAGCCTGAACAAGCGCTAAGCTAGTCAGTAAGCTTGCTCCACTGTAGGCTTAACAGAAAATTATTTCCGTTTTGGCCAGACCAGTTCCACCAACTACATCCAGTCCACCAGTAAAGCTTGTTAATTGGGCACCAGCTCCATGACCCTAAGGGGAGGAGGACTTCAGAGACCTACACCCAGCTGGTGAGGCATCAAGCTTTTTCTCTTGGCGCCTAACATGGGAGCTTCCCAACAGTTCCAGGAGGAGTTTAATGACATGGAGACCCCTGAGAACTCCAGTTCCAAGAATAGACCCAGCGCCTTGACTTCAGGGAATCAGGAAATATCCTATGGCACCCAAAAACTATATAATCATGGTCAAAAACATCCTAGAGAACGTACCCGAAAATCCAAACCAGAGAATCTGTGTATAATACCCATCTGTGCTAGAGCCAGTGTTCGCCGCATTGAATGCACTCACTGTGGAGGAGAGTTTCATTTTGGATATATGGGATTGGTGGACTGAAAGTAGAAGGGCTTAGAATTTTGGTGCATTTTCTGTTGAGACTACCAATTATGCTGTGATGAAACCGGTTGTGAAGGAGAAGATTGTCTTTGAGTGCCTTGTGAGCACTATCTCTTTCTCAGTTGGGCCGAATGTGTAAGAGATCTACGAAGCTTAACTTTTATCTGCCCAATCTACAAATCAACAAACCAACCAGACACCCCTAAGAAGGCCATAAAACAGCTAGAAATACAAGCTGGTGTCCCTGACCAGAGTTTTTTACCCCAGTACACCGGATGCCCCCAGGAAGACCATGCAGTTCTTACAAGCCTGTACCATGGCGTTCCAACAAACCCAGGTGCCAAAAGTCCTATGGTTCTCTTGGGTTAAAGCCCAGCTATATGGTGAAGCAGCTAAGTGGAGGTAGAGGTATGGGGACTTTGTGACTACTTGGGGACCAGCTGCAGGACGGGCTAATAGAGTTCTTTTCGGGAAAGAAGTTGGTAGCCCATCTTGGGAAAGAACTGTATACCATCAACAAGAAGCCAGTCAAGAAGCAGAAATACTTTCTTGGCAAAAGGTGCTAATGTTTCAGAGGGTCCATCCAGGCGCAGAAGAGGATGAGGGGGTTGAGCAAATGACTTGCTTGCTATTACCCGAAATAAAATCCCATTTATGGGAACCTGAGCCTCACTCCTTCGAGGAGCTCGTGAGACGTGTGCACCCAAGAATAGGATTTGGCACTTCAGATGAAAGCGCTGACGCACAGCAAGGCCGCCCTTCCCCTGAACAACTTTCACAAAGCACCTGATACTACTCCGCCCCTACCCAGGGTATATCAATTACTTAAGATCTAATACAACCCCAAGCACATTTTCCATCGGTATTGCTCAGTATATCAAAAGAAACATTGCTGTTCATTGATAACAATACAGGAAACTACGGAAACAGGGCTTTGTCAAAAGTACCAGAGAAACCGGAAAAGCCTCGGGGAAACGCCCCAGTTGGGCAGAAGGACTGGCCCACTGCCCTGGGAAATAAGTAGGGCCCCATAGAGTGAACGTGACCAAGAAGCCACTTTGCCTGTCCATTGAAATCGAGGGCCAAGAACTGATAGTCATACTTGATACCATGGCCAATGCCAACTTTATACGTACCTATCTATTATCCCAGAATCCAGTCTACCTGCAACCAACTAATGAGATATTGACATGGCCCATTAAGTGTCTACCGTGGAGATAGAAGGGAAGGTACTGTTAAATTTGTCAGTAGGAGGAAAAACCTTGGAAGAATTTTTTATGACCTTGCAACTTAAGAAAATCGTGATTTTGGGGNTCGGGGAAACGCCCCAGTTGGGCAGAAGGACTGGCCCACTGCCCTGGGAAATAAGTAGGGCCCCATAGAGTGAACATGACCAAGAAGCCACTTTGCCTCTCCATTGAAATCGGGGGCCAAGAACTGATAGTCATACTTGATACCATGGCCAATGCCAACTTTATACGTACCAATCTATTATCCCAGAATCCAGAGTCTACCTGCAACCAACTAATGAGATATTGACATGGCCCATTAAGTGTCTACCGTGGATATAGAAGAGAAGGTACTGTCAAATTTGTCAGTAGGAGGAAAAACCTTGGAAGAATTTTTTATGACCTTGCAACTTAAGAAAATCGTGATTTTGGGGTAACCTTGTCTTGCCAGCTGACAGGCTATGATAGATTGTATCCAGAGCTGTATCTACAGAGCAGACACTCATCCACAACCTATATACCAGTTGCAGCACATGCAGCATTACACAACAAAAATTTAATTCTTGCTACAATACCAGAGTTGTAAGAGCTCTTCCACCATCAAGCAACAGCTCAGAATTCAGACGCTGGAAATTAGCTCATCAATTTATAACAAAATCCAGGCAGTCTCCAGGCCTCAATATAAAGATAATCACAGCTCCAAAACCATACTCAACAGCTATGCTGGCACCATTTGAGTTTTCCCGCTACACCCTAGTTTGCCACCTGGCTGCTAGGTTCACTACCAACAGCGTCCTTCCACAATATTGCAGTACCCTACAACTTGTAACTTGATAAAATTAGCCTAGCCAGCAAAACGTTGCGACCTTACAACTGCATGAAAAAATGTGTCTTCCTTCTTTGTGTGTGCCTGTTGGCCAGTGCTAGACTGTGAGTACTTGTACTTGTCATTTTATATGTTATTGGTATCCTAGCAGCCTACTTGTCTCCTTTACTCTACAAAAGAAGTCATTTTTTTTTACTTAGGTAATCATTATTTAAATGTTATTTGACAGGCAATAGATGTAATATTATTTGACGCAGGAAACTGTATAAAGTACCATTTTATTTCTAACAACATGGTAATGTAATGTCTACAGGCATATTAATCATCAAGATTCTTTTTATTGTGCTAATGTAGTGAACGATGTGCAGGCTACTGGATCCTACTGGATGAGATAAATCTGGCCACGCCAGAGACCCTGCACTGCCTCAGCAGCCTGCTGGAGAGTAGAACATCATCTCTGCAGTTGTTGGAGAGGGCAGACCGGACCTCTGTGAAGCGACACCCACACTTCCGCTTGTTTGCCTGCATGAACCCCTCCACTGATGTTGGCAAGCGAGAGCTGCCCCAGGGCCTCCGCAACAGGTGGGACTAAGTAGACGTGGTCATTGTGATCACATTACTGTGTACATGTCTACTTGTTTTAAAACACTCAAATTATTTTTTATCAGACTTGCAGGTTATGTTTTCTGTTTCCCATTTCTTGCCTGTTTTTATTTTTAGGCATTTGATATTTAAGGTGGGAAGGATGGTGTGGAAGGGGGACAGGGTTCAGTATGGTTAGGCAAAAGTGGGGAGTAGTATGCTTAGTAATCAGAGTTCATATTTTCTCCATGGTATCGTATAATAGTGCAGTGAGAGTGACTCAGTCTAGCAGCATGCACGGATTTAAAAAAAATGTTTTGTGTAGACAGGGTGGAAAATAGCATTTATGTATATTGTTTATAGCATTTATGTATATAGTTTATAGCATTTATTTTTGGTTCCATAGCATTTATTGGCATTTATAAATTTTGCAGAGCAGTTACATTGAAAAGATGTTTTCCTTATGAAAAAATCCCTTTTCACTTTTGAACTGAGCACCTGCATCGCACTAGGTGGAATTGTACTACAATAACAACCACCTTGCTGATAATGAGATTTGATCAAGTTCCTATAGCAGTGGTGTATTTATTTCAAAAGGAAATTTTCCTATTCTTCTAAGTTTAATACTCACATGAACCCAAAACTATGGTACATTGATAAAATCAGGATGTCCCATGAACAATATTGAAACTTATCAATTTATTATGTACCTATAGGTTGTTCTTGGTAAAGTGAGTAGTTTTGAGACCCTAGTTACTTTTTCCTTCCAGTCATTTTTTATCCTTTAACCACCCTTTTAAATAAATATTGTCATGTGAGTAATAATCACTGAGTGTATATTCCACCGCACGTGGAATTTAACATCTTAGGCTAAAATAAAATATATTTTTTGACTATTATTTCATATGCAACAGCTTCCAAAAGTACTCACTTTACCGTGAATAGCTTACAGTAACATTAATAGCTTTCAACAATTGAAATATGCACACATTAGCTCACAGTAAGACTTGGGGACTGGTTAGCAAAATAAAAAGATGTGCCCACAGTACTTTTCAGAATTGCAGCATGATACTATAAGCATTTCTAAATGAGACACTGTTTAAAAACAATGGAACCCTGTTATAACTTTGTCAGGGTCCCAAGAAATGTCAGCCCTATATAAGGGAAAACTTTATAAGATGGTAATTTTGTATTGAAAAATATGTTTGTGGACCAAGCGAAAGCAGCTTAAGCAGGAAAATGTTATAAGAGGGGATGTTATAACAGGGTTCCACTGTATGTTTTCTCAGAAGTATCTATGTAACTCTTGTGCATGAATTGCAACAGTATTTGTTTGATGCATATTGCATTTCATTGTGTTGAAGCATTAACCGCAGAATACAGGTCACCACAAATATATAACAACAAACAGCTGGACAATATAACCAATATAACTAGATATGTCACTAACTAGACAGGAATGCTAATGTTGCATTTTTACTATCTTAATTGGTTTTTCATAGTTACAAAGTGCATCCTTTAAGAAACACATTTTATAAAGTAACACGTATACTCCTCATTTAAAAAAATATAACAGATTGTCTCCAGATTTACGAAAACTAACCAAAATAAACTGTCAAATGATAATAAAATTTTGCTTTTTATTTGCAGATTGTAGAGGTTACAGCAATTTGTAGGTAGAAAAACGTGTGTTAGTTTCTATATAGTTAAAACTATTTTTCACCTTCTCTAACAATAGGTAATGGTTGAGATGAAATTACATTGCTTGAAATTTTACTTTGTGAAATGTGTAACACTGTGTGATCTTTACCTTCAGCCAGTTGGAAGTATAGTAGAACCATACTAAATTCACCTGTCATGGTTTCTATAAATAAAGTCATAATGATAGGGGAGTCGCTCTATATATTTTGTAAAATTTCGGACTGATTTTGACCCACCCCCAACCCCTATACATCAAAATTTGCAATTGTGCATGAAGTCCATTTTCAATTATGTCTAATGCAAAAATTACACTTATTTCTAATTAAATACAGTAAACTTTCAGATTAACCATGTTAATCGGGACCAGAGAAAACATGAATAGGTGAATTTGTATTAAAAAACCTAGATAATCGAATTTACACATTTTTACTATTAATGAAACATTGATATTGGCTCCGAAAATCGTGATAAATCACAGTATCTATTATAAATTAAAAAAAATAATAAACCATGCATTTAAAGTACTGTACTGTATGTAGTACAGTACATGATACTTTATCTGATACTTATGTTGCACTGAGTGTAGTGTAGTTCATGGCACATCGAGTAAAAACAGCTTATACCCTGCGCCAGCGCCAGGCGGGCAGCACAGAGCGATAAGCGGTGCGTAGTGTGTGTGTCGCTTCCTCAACGTGTACACAGACCCGTCCGTGAGATGGCAGAGTGAGTCAAAAGTTTAGAATGCAAGCAGTAAAGACATTAACGGGACTTTAAATGAAGCAACCTGACTTTTTAAACAATGCAGTACACTCCCCATTAAAAAAATTACCCTTGCAATACAAATGCAGAACCTAACATTAACTTTTGCAAAAACAAGAAAAACACAAAAAAGTCTAAATACATTAATTTCAAAGTTTGTGACAACCATAGTGAATTTTACAAAAATGTAAGCACTCACATTTATCAATAAGTGTAGGCTGCTTTCTCAGTCAGTCTCATAGGCTGGGTTGAAATGTCTTATATTTCTATACATCTTCAATTACTAGATGCTTATTTAAATTTTACTGACACACGCACACATGCACACACACAAAAGTTTAAAAATTCTGAAATGTTAATTGTTTTGTAAACATTTAAACACTAGATATGAAAAAATTTACGAAAAGTTAAATTGTGCCTTTCTTGAATAAACCTTCAATTTTTTCTTTTTTTGGCACTGCAATTGATGATTTTGTTTATAACACACCATGCTGTAATTTTTTTATTATTTATAACTTTTCCGTGGTGGTTAAGTAATCTTTTACTTTTTGTTGACATTGCGAAAACGACACTGAAAACAGTGAACAACAACTGTGCCAGAGTGATCAATAAACTGGTAAGATATGGTGTTGGGATGGTAACTGAGATGAGTGCGATCAGAAACTTGCTTCAACAGGCGGAAATGGGTGACTCACGTATGTCTCTGTGACAGACTGACAGTTTAAAGAGATAAACATCAGCTCACTCGGCACAGCGATAGACGTATATGGTACCATTGCTTGTGAAACGACACACTTTACAGAATCACCTTACCCCAGAAGTTACAGTAGACTTTGAAAAAGGCCACACAGTTAAGTCGAAAACTGGTTAAGCGAAGCACGAATAATCGGGAGTGTACTGTATAAATAAACAGTACCTGTTATGTGTATTCTTAGCCACTCCTTGTTTCCCAAAATGTTAATAACAATGAGCAGTGCGAGGTTTTAGCAAGCATTGTTAAGTCCATGTTCAAGCATCTCTGGCATAAAAAGAAAATAATTTTTGAATGTAATATTAATTAAATTCAATAGTCACACATCTTCCAAATAAAATTATAACCCCACACACATGTACTTGAGTTCCCCCTTGTCATCATAAATGTTTACAGTGTGGCGACTGAGCGCGAAGTACATTTTCTGTTGCTTTTGCAGGAAAATCATAGAAGTTGTTACTGAAATATTTATTTATTCCAATAGACACATGTTGTCTGAATCAACTGATATAATGGAAGGGCATAGACATAACTTCTTTGTCACCAAATAATGCGTAAGCACAGAGTGCCCATAATTCACTATAAGTGCCAAGTTTGAGTTATTAATTAATTACAGAAGGTCGTGAAGGAACACCAATTTCAATGGTATTATTTACTTGCCTCTGTCTCTCAAAAATTAGAAGTTTTTAAGATGAAATATTATTATTCACTTTAAAATTTGATGTTGGGTTTGACAAGGTTTCATTGCCGTGAAGTAATGTGGTTCCATAAGCACTGGAAGAATTGGGAAGGGAGAGGAGGGTAGCCATCAGCTGTCTGCATGTACATTCAGTTATCTGCCAGGTGCCTACAGACCACACCCATGAACTAACTGCTTTTGACCCCTCCCCTCTTCACCCAACAAGTTAACTTTTTGTGTGATAAGTACTGCTATCTAAGCACATTGACTGCTTTCATTTTTAGTATTAATTGTGACGCGTGACGCATACTGGCATAATAATTATTTATGACTCTGCCTCATTTTCATGCCACGTCACGTCACCCTGAGCAGGGTTTGAACCCAGGACGACTAGCTTCCATAGCCAACCTGCATACCCCTAGGCAAGGGGCACCCAAAGGCACGGCAGCCAAAGTCGTCTACGCTATTATGTATTATGTCTGAATTCACATGTCCTGTAATAACCCTTGCGTGTGGCAGAAGCCAGCAGTGAAGCCAAGCGCTGCTCCTAAGCTCGTGGGAGCGATGCAACCCATTCACAAGGAAAACTGCATCCAGCCTTCCCCGAGAGAATGCGGCCTGTGCTTCTAAGGGAGGAGTTCTAGCCTGAAGATACCCGACCAGCCAAAGGGAGCAGAAGGACCTGCAGCTGGCCGACCATGTACGCCAGCACGCAGCCCCAATACGTCAGTTGTATACTCGACAGCTCGCTCCACCACCTCATGTCCTGGAACTTTCTGCCAACCGCTTTCCTCACGAAGGGCCACTGCTACCTTCTAGACCAGCGACCCCCGAAGAAGTCTTTGCTCCCCTTACACTCACTACGACTTTGGTAGCGGACCCCGACTCCCTTCTGGAAAACATTAGATCAGCTAGGGTCAGTTGTTGTCATAGCTACCTAGCTTATTTTCTGCTCTTGTTTAGTTTTGCCCCAGATCCGCTTCACCTGGTTTAACGTAGTGTACTTTAGCTGGTTTCAGTACAATTGAGAGCTAGGAGATAGTACGGGCCACCTTGTCTATTCCTATGGGGAATAAACACATATTCTTACCTAACCCCGTGTGCTTATTCTAGGGTGATTGTGACTTCGGACCTCATAGACATCAAACCCACAAAGGCGAACCAGGAGTCTGCTTCTGGAAACCCACTTTGTCGAAACTAGTGTAGGACTGCATGCTACCCGTAATCGGGCACACGTACGTCACCAAACACATAACCCAGTCGACGGCCACCCATACCTTGAACCAAGTACTCCGGTACTTGGAACATTATAAGGTAGAGGCACAACCACTAGGAACACACGTCAGGAAGCGGCTAAACATCCATATCAACTAACCCACTCCATCCACCGTGTTGTACTTTCCCGGTTGGAGTGACAGGACTGATTCTGGGTGGCCTATTCTCTTCTAGTTACACTTTAGCCAGGGAACTCGTCACCTGCTCCTACTTTGTGTGGTAGACTGTAGTACCGTTCCCATATTCCCTTCATCCATAGAAGCAGTGCAAGGAGGAGAGTTCAGAAGGCAGCTATTGCCTCTAAACCTAGTCAGTTGCCCTGCAACTTGCCTTTTACCCTCAGCAGCCCCTCCCCTTGGGACCGAGCTCAAGCCACCCGAAGACTGATGAGGCGTCACATCCCAGTCCCCCCTAGTACTTCCTTTCAGCCACCCTCAAAAGATCGCCAGGAAACAGCACCCAATCGTAGTTTATCTACGACTGGGCCTACCAGTACCCCTGGCCGTGCCAGCCAGCACTTACAGGTGCCGCAACCAACCTACCAGATGCCGTCGCGGCCCGCACCAGTTATCACCCTAGTAGCTGCCCTAGGATGGGCCCTTCATTCCAGCCAGCAGTTGCAGAGTCAGAATCTACCGCGGGTGAGACCCAAGCCATGTAAAGCGACACCAGTGCCACTGACCGGCACTATAGAACCCTTATCCGACAGTGTATCATTGCTATTTCTAATAGATGTCGTGCATCAATTGATTGTACGTAGTACTAAAATAATACTCCACTCCAGTGGATATTTCGCATGTCTGCAGATATTGTTACTATACTACCATGTTTACCCAAAATGAGTCGCCCACGCATATGGGTCGCAGGTGTGTTTTCTGGCAAGAAAATGTACTTTTTCCACCATACGTGTCGCCTACGCATGGTGAGTCACACCATATTTTTCCATCAAAACTTTTTCCATTTACATATAAATATGTATTATTTTCTGATAGAATAACAATAAACGTGGCATTTCCTTTGAGTCATGTTGGCTTAACAATGGTGCGCAAGTAACACTGCATTGTACATCGCTGCATGTTCCTTGCCTGTCAGTTTTGCTTTGAATCACCTCCAGCCACCCAGCTCAGCTTGCTCACACTCTTTCTCGCCTTTGTTTTTGTTTCCCTCTCACTCTGTGTCCCTCCCTTCCGCACATTTCCTTCCCCCTCTTCTCTTTTCTTGTTTCTCCACAAAGCTGCCTGGCAGTGGTGGAGGAGAAATTTAAAGGAGGGGAAGCATTATGATGGCAATGTACTGCCAGATACCATCACTCACATCATGCCCTTCCTCCTCTCTTACTCTCTCTCTGGCTGGATGCCACAGTCAGCAGCAGCTGTGTGTGTGTGTGTGTGATGACGTGCACACACATACACTATTGCCGTCCAAGCAACAGCCAGCCAGATAGCCGAGCACTCGCAGGCTGGGCTGGCAGACTACGCATGGCACATATGGTACGCAATTCACACGCAGTGTTGAGGTATTTTGACATGTTAATAAGTGTTATTGTCATAGGTAAGTTTTATTTATGAAAAGCTAACCCAGCATAACTATTTATATACATATTTTATCCCACAGTAAAATAACCTTTTTTTTTTTCCAGCAAAAGTGAAAAATCTGCATAAGAGTTGTTCCCCATTGTTTGGACACACAAAATTCGTATAAAATGTGCGACCCTCACCCGGGTTAACACAGTAATACCATGTACAAATGCGATTTTAGCAATTGCAGTACTCTACAGAAATAAACTACACAGGTACCTTCAAAACACTTCAACATGCTAAACATTTTTTTCTATATTGTTCTATACTGTGTATGGTATATGTTACTAAAACAATTGATTCTATCATTTATGTTTTTCATTTTAGCAGTGATAATGTGGCACTTTTTTTATTTATTGAATAAATCACATCGGACTTGTGTAGGCGATGTAAATAAATGAAATCGAGTGACACTGTTTATATTGATATTAGATGGAAGGGTGTGCAAACAGAAGAAAGAAGAAACTACTAAGGGCTTTCAAAAGTGCTTGCTTTACTATAAACAGTCTACATATAGTGCGACAAGCTGGCTCACTTTCCTCTCATTTTAAGGTAATTGCAAGTCCCTATAAAAGGCAGGGTTTGTTAACAATCGTTCACAAAATCAAGCTAATATTGTTACCGAATCAGAATCCAAAATAGCAAAGCATAATGTAAATCCTCAACAAACAGTAATAGAAAACCAAGAGTAATCCAAGGTCTAATCACACAAGCAAAGTGCAAAGGAGGCAAGCAACTGGAAGTGCGAGCACAATGCCAGGAAAAAATGTGTCTTAGTTGGGCGTGGAAACATTGGGTCACATAAGAGGTGGTATTGGTTAGCGTTGGCTGCCCGGGGGGGAAGGGGCATGCCGTATCTATACGTATTTTGATATGTGCCATGTCCAGTACTGTGGTCACCAAGAGAAATGGGGGCAGCGGCGGTTAGACCGCTCGCCTCCAACCAAGGCGAACCAGGTTCAATCCCCGGCCGGGTCACTCCTGGATTTTCGCAACTGGGGATTGTGCTACTCGATGCTGCTGGTCGATGGGTTTTCTTGGGGATCTCCTATTTCCCCTGTTCTTGCATTCTGGTGCTGCTCCATTCTCACCTTATTTCATCCTCTGCTCTCAAGACCTCGTTCCTAAGAGCCGCCCATATCTCTCAAATCTTAACCAAAAGAAATGCAACATGTAGCAACCCAAAAAAATACATAACATTAATTTCTTGGTTGATTTCCATTAAATTTTTTACTTTTTTCATGTGAATTTTTTACGGTTCCTGAAAAACCAGTTGCTATAGAAAGACGGACTCAATAAATGTGGCATGGACGAGAGCACAAAAAACTCAAAAGTGGCATGATTCCATACTAATATTTGCAGTTGCAAATGACAAAAAAAACAGAGCGCCGTTCACACCTTGTCCACAAAAGGCTTGCTTGTACCATCTTGTGTGTCTCTCTCACCGTTTCTGTCTCTCTGTCTCCCTCTCACCCTCTCTGTCTCCATCTCACACTTTCTCTCTCTCTTTCTTCCTCTTTTTGTCTTTCTCTGTGCCCTTCTTTCTATTTTTGTCTATCTCTTTGTCTCTGTCTCACACGCACCAACACATGTCCGCACACATATGCCCACATGCACATCCCCACACATGCACACCCGCACACCTGCACACCTCCGCACATGCAGCCATGCGCACAGATATGTGTATATGAAACCAGTGTCATCACTCTTGGCAACCAGAATAGCACTGCTCCATATGCAGGGTAACCACAGTCACAATTTCATTGTACCAAATTATTTCACTTCCATAACAGCTCACTACAGTATTTACACATACAGTAAAATCTCAGTATCAAATACTTCTTTTAAGGTNATTTTTGTCTATCTCTTTGTCTCTGTCTCACACGCACCAACACATGTCCGCACACATATGCCCACATGCACATCCCGCACACCTGCACACCCCCACACATGCAGCCATGTGCACAGATATGTATATATGAGAACCAGTGTCATCACTCTTGGCAATCAGAAAAGCACTGCTCCGTATGCAGGGTAACCACAGTCACAATTTCATTGTACCAAATTATTTCACTTCCATAACAGCTCACTACAGTATTTACACATACAGTAAAATGTCAGTATCAAATACTTCTTATAAGTTACTTTTCACTTTAAAGTACATCTTTGAAATCCCCAGCAAATGTAAGATCATTAAATACATGTTCAGTATTAAGTAATTTTCATTATTAAGTATAAAATTTCAAGTCTGCTTGTGTACTTTGTATTCGAGCTTCTACTGTATTTACACNGTACTTTTCACTTTAAAGTACATCTTTGAAATCCCCAGCAAATGTAAGATCATTAAATACATGTTAAGTATTAAGTAATTTTCATTATTAAGTATAACATTTCAAGTCTGCTTGTGTACTTTGTATTCGAGATTCTACTGTATTTACCCATCCCTAAACAGTAATATTAAGTTAATTTTTAAAAATTGGTGTGATTAACACTGAAAAACTAAAAACTCAAAATANCATCCCTAAACAGTAATATTAAGTTAATTTTTAAAAATTGGTGTGATTAACACTGAAAAACTAAAAACTCAAAATATTAAGATACATAATGTTTTAACCAACCTCTTTCCAGTGTTGTGCATTTTGTAAGGATAGCATATGATTTGAGTGTTGAATTTCATTTCTAATTGAAAATTACTGTCTCACAGATTCACAGAAATCTATGTGGACGAGATGACAAGTCCTGTGGCGCTGATCTCGCTGGTGCAGTGCTACCTGCGACCACTTGATGTTGCCTCTCTGTTGGTGCAGAAGCTTGTCAAGTTCTACCTGTCGCTGCGCTCGAGTGCCGGAAGACTTGCCGACGGCACTGGCCGCAAGCCTCACTACAGGTACGTCTCAAGTTTCTGCATGGTGGGCGTGGAGTGAAACGTTTTGGTGCCTCAGCACCATAATGAATTTTTTATATTCGTAACAAAATAATTTGGTATATATATTTCTTACTTATTAATGATAATTGAAACTCGTGGAAATTTGGAAAATAGGTATTATGTTTAATTGACTAAGTTAAAAACATTTTCTTGTCATTGAGTTCATACCAGCACCTAAAGTAATTTGTGAACTTTCTTTTAAAATATTTGAAAATAACAAAAACACAACATTGGAGTTGAGCTGTCTGTATTATTTACATTGTTTCCAAAGGAATGCCTAATGTTTCATTTAAAATTGTTCAACTAAACTACTGTAGTATTTTGGACAGTTATATGACAAATATAAATATTTTTGCCACAAAATGGTTTTTAAATAAACATCTGGTTTTTTGAGAGTGCAAATTGTGAAATATTTTACATAGTGTAGTGACTTGTAAACTTCAATGACTATAAATTGACTGTTCTGATTGATACATTTTTTAAAGCTGTGCAGGATTTACACTAAATGGAATATCATATTAAATTTACTTGGTTCTACATAATTATGCAAGGAATTTTTTTTCCCACTTGTGTGGTTATCTTTTGCATGTTGCAGCCTTCGGACATTATGCAGAGCCCTGAGCATTGCAGCAGAAAACAAATGTGGCAATGCCAAACAGTCCCTGTTTGAAGGAATGTGCATTGCGTTTCTGACCCAGTTGAAAAGAAACTGCTATGTCAGTGTTGAGGGTAACATTCGCAGGTAATTGTTTGTTAGTATATGATTACTCTTAGGAAAGCTTTGCCTAAATATAAGCTAGTGCCAGTCTCAGTAATGTCAGTATATGAGTTCATCTTATAACTTGTGGACTAGGTATGGGTGTGTTCCACTTCTTTACTGGCTCTCGGCTTAGTTATGGTTTTTAAAATTTGGTTCTCTGTTTTATGTGAAAAACTTAGAATCTTTTTAAAAATTTATTAAAATAAATAGATCACATGTAAGAGTTCATTTTCACTCTAAATAGCAAAATACTGCCACAGTTTGGAAGCTGTTATTTGGTTTTTATCTCAGAAAATAAAACTTATATCTCTTTTACAATAAAGAACTACAGTAAACTCTCGATTATAAGACTTTCATGGTTCGCAGGGAAAAGGGTTGTCATTTTTAAGGGGGGGTTATTGGTAAAACCTTTTCAATTTAATTTGTTTGATGGTTCCCAACAAAATGGGCCTCATTTCGATAGGGTTGTTATTCGAGGGGTCTTGGAAATCTGAGATGACTAATTTTTTAATACCAACACCATGAGACAATTCGTTGTTATAAGACTTAATATCCTCAAAGCGCTAAAAGTGCTTTTTTTGTTCCATGGATGCATTACCAAATTGTAGTGATCATAGTTCTCACAGATGGCATATCAACAGCTTACATGGACACCATCTTCCCATGATCAAACTCTTGAGTAGTCCACAGGAATGACAGTAGTGTCACTAGTGTCAATAACACTGAACATTTCTTGCTAAGTGTTGATAAAAATGGGTTATTTTCATTTTACAAAAGGGAAAAAGGAAACACGTTTCATCTTCTTACGTTTTGTTTGCCTTTTTTGTTTATCATCACAACACACTATACTCATGCACCGTAAATATTGAATTTAGTTGTAGAAACGGTTTGTCGATTTTTTTGCTTGTAATGTTTGGGATGTACATAATTTTTGACGTAAGGAATTTGGAGGTCCTATTTTTCTGATTTTAATTAATGATGATTTGTATTGCTTATTGTTGAGGTTTCTGTGAATTTGAAAGTTGATCTGTATCTAAAATTTTTTCTAACATTTTTGAACAGGGTTTTGAGTTGTATCAAATCTCCACTAATATACCCCTAGGTGTTGTACAGTAGAACCCCATTTTTGTATTACCGCTTTTTACATGCACAAATAATACTAATAGATAATGCAAATAAAACAAATTTTCCACACACATTGTTTTCGCTTACATCTCATTGCCCTGTATTTAGTCCTAATTACAATGTTTATGGCAGCAGCCATGTTGGTAATGACCAGTTACAACAAGAGACAGCAGTGCCATATTTTGGAGATATAGTTTCGCGATGCGATGTTGCCAACAACACTCGCAAGTTTTCCACTTTTATATTGTTTCATGAAAATTATGAATGCATTATTTATAAATGTAACACTGATAAATATGCCCGGAAAGTTAACAAAAAAGGCCACCCAAAATTAAGGAAACCCTATTCACTGCTCTTTATTTATCACAATTTTGAGACATTTTTATTTCTTAGCTAGTAACTGTGACTGTTGTTAATTGCCATATGGATAATATTTCTGCAACGTTGGCAGTTATTTCCTGTGCACGTGGTTTCAAAAGAGGTGTTTAAATACAGTTTTTAAGTTTGAGTGTGAATATCGGAAAAAATTATATTGGATTGTTTATTCATGTTTTTTTTACATACAAGGTCAACACTTCTTGGTTCCCTTGAGAACTTTATAACAGAGTTCTACTGTATTTTGAAAGTTTTCTATAATATTTCCATTTGCATTGTTTTATTTTAGCTAAACTTGACAAATACCAAACACAGGCCTATCAATGTATTCAACATAAAGTTTAATGAGGTCGAGTTATTTTTGGTTGACTAATATGTCTAGTCCACATCTACAGAATGTCTGCATGTGTAGAATTTTTATGTCAGTCCCCTGAAATTCGATGGATAGACTTTCCACTGTACAACTATTCTGTATAATCAGTGTTTACAGCGCTCGCAATCTCATAGATGATATGCTTGTCATTCAGAACTTGTTGTTGGCCACTTAGTTGCTCTAGATCATGTGACAGCACCACTGTTCTCTCAACACTAGCACTCGTAGTTCACAGCACTCCGTTAGGGACGCAGCAAAGGTAGCCGATCGTGCACGACAAAGANTCTCAACACTAGCACTCGTAGTTCACAGCACTCCGTTAGGGACGCAGCAAAGGTAGCCGATCGTGCACGACAAAGGGGCAGATTGTTCACTTTGATTTCTTTCAAATGCAGTTGCACTTGGCGGAATACCTTCACGTCTATGGCTGGTGTTTTGCCATGGTGTGCCTATAAATTGTTTGTTTATTTCCATGGTGTAGTGAGAAGAGCTTAATTATAATTGCTCCATCCAAGCCAATTTACTATNATAAATTGTTTGTTTATTTCCATGGTGTAGTGAGAAGAGCTTAATTATAATTGCTCCATCCAAGCCAATTTACTATGACGTGTAGTAAAATGTCTGACAATTGTAAATGAAGTGTGTTTTCAATTGATGAAAAGCTCAAAATTTTAAATTGTGTCAATGAACATACCGGGACACGTGTCTCTCTTGCGGATAAGTTGAGTATCCCAATTTTCACAAACAATACAATTGTGAAAAATCGTTCAACCATTGAAGAAAGTGCAATGAAGTATTGGCCATTTGCGAAAAAATTAAAATATGTCCGAGCATTAAATTATGAAAAACTTGAACTTTTAAAGGAGTGGTTTGTGGGTGCAAGGGCAGCTAATGTTCCAATTAATGGTGTTTTACTGTGAGAAAAGGCACAAATGATAGCTACCAAACTGGGCATTGACAATTTTTGTGCATCAAACCTTTGGATTGACCGTTTTAAACAAAGGCATAACCTTGTTTATAAGGTTATTTTTGGAGAAAGTTCCAGAGTCGATTCTGCAACTGTGGAAGTTGGGAAAATGGAACAATTACATGCACACATCGAAAGCTATGAGCCCAAAGACATTTTTATCTTTGATGAAACTGGATTATTTTATTCAGTTCTTTCTAGCAAAACAATGTGTTTGAAAGGGGAACAGTGCTATGGTGGGAAGCTCAGCAAGCAGAGACTTAACAGTTCCACTAATAAAAAATTCCGATGGCAGTGAGAAGTTTGCAACCTTTAGTGATAGGTAAATCCAACACCCCAGATGTTCCAAACGTTACCTGGCCAACAAAAAGGCCTGGATGACATCTAAAATATTTGAGTAACAAGTGCATGCTCTGGAGCTGCAATGGGAGAGAAAAACAGACAAATTGTGCTGTTTGTTGACCGGTGTCCAGCTCATCCATCTAACAGGACAGTTTGAAACATCAAGCGGGTTTTCTACCCTGCCAACTGCACAAGTGAACTGCAGCCTTTGGACTTGGGAATTATACATCCCTTTAAGTCGCAGTACAGAAAAAGATTGATCCAAAAAATTCTGTCTCTTATTGACAGTGGACAAAATCCACATTACAAGAAGATAAGCGTGTTGGATGCAGTCCACATTATTTCTTATGCATGGAAGGAAGTTACACAGAAAATAATGGCGAACTGCTTTAGGAAAGGTGTTTTTCCATGTTTAGTGGTTGGCAATGAAAATGAAGATGAGACTGTTGAAGTAGATGACTGGGGAAAAATTGAGTCAAATGTATCATTCACTGATTTCGTCAACATTAACTCTGACATGATAACCACTGAAGAACAGTAAGTTGAAGATATAGTAAGTTCCTATGTCATGAAAAGTCAAGACCGTGAAGACGACTAAGCTTGTGAAGAAGAGGAAGAAGTGCGTATGCCCATCAAGCATAAGGCTTTACAAGATGTACAAACTGTGGACCTACTTCTTGGTATTTGAATGTGAGGACAGTATTTTCTATCAGCTAAATTTCCTTGACAAAAAAATTGAACATGCTAACATTCAGCAGCTGAAGCAGACAAAAATCTTAGACTTCTTTTCGAAGTCTAATTAAATGGAAAGTGTGATCAGTTGTATTACATTAGTAAATAATCATTTTAAATTTGTATTACCTTGATTCTTATTTTTGTGTGCTTTATTGTGAAAATTCCAAGTTGTAACAGACGTTTTCAAGTAAGTTCTAGGCAAAGTTTGTTAGTATGCTTATATTTGTCAATTTATTTGTTCTATCTTCAATATTTGCCACTGTAACATACTTTCCTATTGCTGTGCTTATTTTTTAAAATCAATTTGTAAATGTACTAGATTATATTTTGGTAGGTAGAGNTATTTTCTATCAGCTAAATTTCCTTGACAAAAAAATTGAACATGCTAACATTCAGCAGCTGAAGCAGACAAAAATCTCAGACTTCTTTTCGAAGTCTAATTAAATGGAAAGTGTGATCAGTTGTATTACATTAGTAAATAATCATATTAAATTTGTATTACCTTGATTCTTATTTTTGTGTGCTTTATTGTGAAAATTCCAAGTTGTAACAGACGTTTTCAAGTAAGTTCTAGGCAAAGTTTGTTAGTATGCTTATATTTGTCAATTTATTTGTTCTATCTTCAATATTTGCCACTGTAACATACTTTCCTATTGCTGTGCTTATTTTTTAAAATCAATTTGTAAATGTACTAGATTATATTTTGGTAGGTAGAGCTTTCCATTTTTGGCAGTTTTTTTTGTAAAGAAAGGTTTGTGTATAGTATTAATAGTATGTCACTGTTGATATGGTACGTCATTAAATTTGAAACACTTTACTGCATTTCCCACATATTACACGTTCTCGCTTTTTATATAATTTTTGCTGGTTCCCTTGAAATTGTGTAAAAAAAGGGGTTCTGCTGCAATTAGTTTTCTCAATGATTTTTTCTCAGCTACGATCCTGCTATGTGTGTGTTGGAAATTTTTTTATATCCATCTCTAATACTGGTTAATTTTTAGGAGTGTCACAACTTTTCAGTTTTGTAATACCTTTACATTAGCTAAATAAGAAATAGTGATGTGAATTAAAGTGGTTTTACCCTGCAAGCTACTTGCCATTGTTGATGTTTGAACTCAGTGCAGCACGATGTACGGAAGGTATTTTGCAAAAACATTCAAAACTCATAAAGAGTGTTGAACCATGAATTAGGTACACGAGAATAAATGGTTGTTACTAAAAATGTATTTTGTACTGTAATAACTTTACGACGTAAAAACGTTTCACTTATAGCTGTACACACTCACTAACCCATGCTAGCACTCAGAACTAATAGTGCGACAAAATTGTGCTCCCCGAACAAGACAGAGTGGAAAGGCAGTTGTGTGTGTTATTGTCTTGCGTGCTGTTTTTGTTTGTGATTTGTTCAGAAGAATTGTGTTTCCGTGCCTTTTTCTTTCATTATTCAATGTTGCAGGAAATGTTTTTTTTTTTTTATACATTGAATTATTTGATGAATCGTTCCCGTTATTTACGTTTTACCGTATCTCCTGTTCATTTAGTTTGGTCACGTCAAAATTCCCATTTAAACAAGGCTAATTGATGATCCCATACAACGAGCCTATAGTTTCTTTCTTGTAATGTTCATTCAAAACAGACAGTATGTTCACCAAAGATTATGTGCATCAATAGTTTTTGAACAATATATGAATGCCAAACAACACAGACAGTCGACAAGTGGTACTGTCTATGGTATTGTGTACATCCTACAGCATTATTTCGTATTTTATGGATTATGCTTCTTCTTACGTGTTTACTTGTTGGTTGGTGACAATGAGAAAGCATCTTTTGTTCTTATTCTTCTTATGCGATTACTGCACTCGTAGGTTGGTGACAATGAGATTGAATCACACAATCTTTGACACTGTATCGGACTATCTATGATCATGGTATTTGTAAACGGAATTTGGTATATATGGTTATTAACGCTATATTTTAACGCCATGATTATTATTGGAAACTATCGATTGTGGGTTTGGTTAGTATCGGAAGGGTTTTAAAACAGTTTAGCAAGTAATGGTTGGCAAAAATTGTCGCAAATTATTAAATAGTGTTAATTTTAACGAAGGGATTGAGAATGGCTTTGCCGATGAAGGAACACCGGACGAAATACATCAAAATAAGTAAAAATTTAATTTTGCTCAATTTCAAGAAATGAAGTTTTTATTTTAAAGAGAATATTTAATTATAAATTTACTTTAAGTTGTTTTTAATGACATCTCTAGACTGTTGGTTTAAACAAATATGCATTATGAGGTTTTGTACGTTATTTCTCAGGTCTAAAATCCAAGTCTGCATTCATTGTTTTCGCACATGCTTCGCTTTTTTCTGTTGGTCCAGTGAAAAACGTATTTTGGAGAATCCACTGTAGATGTAAACTGGTGGATGTTCTGTTTGTGTGTATTGAAAATATTGTTGTACTACTGCACTGCATGAGACCAAAATGGGTATATAAAAATTTATGTTTGTTAGGATTGTTTTTGGCATCAAGAATTCCAACATTAAGCTTGTTCCTCCACCTAAGCCGACTGATGTTTCTGCAGTATTGGTGGAAGGCTACTGGATTTCACAAGGAACTCTGACTGTCTCTTCGCCAGATGCAAAGGTACATGTATCCAGAACCTCTCATTAAGTGAAAGTTTCAAGTTCATGTAATTACAGTGAGTAGATTGGAATCTCTGTTGATGATTTTGACGTGCTACAGGCAAAGTGCTAAAGTCCTCTTTAGCTTTTACCTCAACTTCACCTCCTTCACTGAGTCCACTGTCACCAAAATCCCATGTCAGTACTGTCACCTTTGAGTGGGCCTGCCACCTGGATGCAGGTAACCTGGGCTGCATGCATGCATGCCTGCCTGAGTGACGTGGTTGCATTCTGCCTGTCAGAGATGTTTTCCAGCCAGGGGTACCAAAATAATATCCTGCTCATGTAGTAGTTAAACAAGCGCTGTCTTCCATTGCACTCCCTCCCTCTTTCTCTCCAAGATGGATGGGTATGAATAGGGCTCGCACAGGACACTTAGTGCAGTTCAATTCTGCTTGCCTAGCAGATCTACCTGCTTACCTGCTGTCCAGCTGCTGAATGTCTTCCTGCAAGACTTGTCTGGAAGACTATTTGCTGTGCTCTGTGCACCAGCGAGTCTATCTCGAGATGCTCCTTTCAGTCTAAGGATAGGTAGTTTGTTGTAAGTTATCCATGCTGACTTTTATTTACGTATACGATACATTTTCACATTTATATATCCAGTCTGGATGTTATTGGTCAGTTAAAGGAGGCTAGCTGTTGCTAAGGGGGATCGAGTTGGTAGACACTTGCACTACCGTGCGACAAGGGTGGTGATGGTGGTGGTGGTGGTGGTGGGGGGGGAGTATTGAGTTAGTACGTGCAGGCCGATGTGTATGTATGCGTTGTTTCAGACCCTACACACCTGCGGTTTGGAAATTAACGCCAACTATGCTTATAAGTGCACATAGGAAACAAATATCCCTGCGATCATTTTCCTTTTCGGGAATGATGTCTATGTTACGAATTTGGTTACTGTATCTTAAACTGCAGTCTTCACATTGTTCTGGATCCACTCAACGAAGTAATTGCTGTTCTCTTTCTGGATGTTCAGCATCTGCTCATCCACCTCCTTCATGGACATGCGGCCACGGAAGACTGCAGCAACTGTGAGGTAACGACCGTAGCGTGAATCACAGGCAGCCATCATGTTCCAGGCATCAAACATATGCTGGGTAAACTCTGGCACAGTAAGGGTACGGTACTGTTGGCTACCTCGAGAAAGAGCTTTTAGGGCATAAATGACCCTGCAATCATTTTCCTTGTTGGGGTGATGTGTTTGTTATGAATATGGTGACTGTATTTTAAACGGTTTGCAAATTATGGCCAACTATGCTTACGCAATGAGAGCCTTGCGTAGTCAATCAGTGGCGAGACTCTTTCGAGAGCCTCGCATAGTCAATCAGTGGCGAGACTTTTTCGAGAGCCTCGCATAGTCAATCAGTGATGAGACCCTTTCGAGAGCCTTGCATAGTCAATCAGTGATGAAACCCTTTCGAGAGCCTCACGTAGCCAATTGGAATAGAGACCGTTTTGTGAGCCTCGCATAGCCAATCAGAGATGAGACCCTTTTGAGAGCCTTACGTACCTCAATCGGAGCAGAGACCCTTTCGAGAGCCTCGCGTAGCCAATCAGAGAAAAGGGGCCGTCTTGGCATGGGCTTGGGGGACGCGCACGAGAATGCAAGAGCATGATGTGTGTGGGAAGCCTTTCAAGAGCCTCACATACTCAATAGGAGACGAGACCCTTTCGAGAACCACGCGTAGCCAATCGGAGCTGAGAACCTTTCAAGAGCCTCTTACACCCAATAGGAGACGAGACCCTTTCGAGAGCCTCGCGTACCTGATTGGACATGCCGGCTGACAGTACACTATTTCCAGCCGGGTCCATCCGCATTGTGCAAACTTGAGCAATGTCAGCTGGATTGTGCAAGACATATTTTTTTAAGGGAAATTCTGGAAATTTTCTTGCAAATTTGGCCTTTTTTCTAGCACTGGCTGGCAAAATGGCCACCANGCGTAGCCAATCGGAGCTGAGAACCTTTCAAGAGCCTCTTACACCCAATAGGAGACGAGACCCTTTCGAGAGCCTTGTGTAGCCAATCGGTGCAGAGACCCTTTTGAGAGCCTCGCGTACCTGATTGGACATGCCGGCTGACAGTACACTATTTCCAGCCGGGTCCATCCGCATTGCGCAAACTTGAGCAATGTCAGCTGGATTGTGCAAGACATAATTTTTTAAGGGAAATTCTGGAAATTTTCTTGCAAATTTGGCCTTTTTTCTAGCACTGGCTGGCAAAATGGCCACCANTTTTTTAAGGGAAATTCTGGAAATTTTCTTGCAAATTTGGCCTTTTTTCTAGCACTGGCTGGCAAAATGGCCACCACCAGAAGGGAAAGAAGAGAAAAAATTACATCATCCAAGATGGCCACCACTCATCCCCGCCAGGGCACCAGGTGCCTTACAATGATATATTTCTAACTACTGGTGGACATTATCCTATTGGGAAATTTTCCTTTGGAGCCATGCCATGACGGAAGCTACGTGATGTCACAGAATCTCCGTAGTATACAGCTGTGCTGTCAGTGTTCTACTATCACTACCATGGGAGACTGATAAATCATAGGAAATTCCTCCCCACACCATGAACCAGAGTTCTGGCAGTGTTTTGCTCAGCTGTGAAGTCTGGATGTGTGTGCTGTCCAGTGCTCCTCCATACTTGATTACGGTTGTTATCCGTGTACAGACAAAACCTGGATTTGTCACTAAAGATTATACATGGTCATTCCTCAGCTGCCCATGCCACCCGGTTATGACAAAATTGCAAACAAAGTAACCATTGTCAGGGTGTGGATGGAAGAAAGGTAAGTGACTGCAGGTCTTCAGCAGGTTGTCTTGCAACAGTCTGGGTGGAAACTGGGGTTACTAGTGAAGCTGTTGCATGTCTGTTGGTAAAGTTCTTGCCTGTAATACAATGAAATATTTATCGCTTCTGATGGTTATTCTGGGTTGCTCAGAGTTCTCCAGGTGAATATTTATTCCCACGCATTCTTGTAGATTTCATCATCATGCAGTTCAGTTGCAACTTTCATGGGGGTGGACCACCGTTCTCTCCATGCTCCAACTGTTTGCTTTTTCTCTCCAGCTTTGCTAATGNTGCAACTTTCATGGGGGTGGACCACCGTTCTCTCCATGCTCCAACTGTTTGCTTTTTCTCTCCAGCTTTGCTAATTGTTGTTCGGTTTCAAATGTGTCTTGGAAGCATTGTTAGTTACTCATTGACGTTAGATACAGTGCACACTGATTGTACTGGACACAGCTTCAGCCAACAACTACTCATATTACTAGTTTTCTAGCGGTGTTAGCACCTCCTGGTGGCAGTTATAGGCAGCCAGTCACAGCCAAACTTAAATCAGTTAAAATATTACTCAAGTTTTATACACAAAGTTTCACTACTAGTGTATAATTTATTCAGGGTGTGCCCTTTTATGACAGTGGGCGTCTATGCACATTTAAATATCTAATTTGGCTAAAAATATTTCTTATACCATGCCAGAAAATTTTTACAGCACAATTAAGTATTGTACAACAGAATAGAAGCAATTAATAATTTTTCTTCCTTTCTGTATGTAAATTAAAATGTAACAGCATTAGTTGCTTGTTTCAGTAAGCTCTACTTGTCACTAATTATTGAAAGTAATCTCTAATGACTTATTTTTTTAAGTAACTTTACAAAATGCTTTTAATGTGTTCAAAAATGAACTAACAGTTTCACTGGCAAAGGAAGAGTGCAAAATATTGATTCATGCAGATATTGATGGGGTCAAACATATAAAATCAAAATATTTTATGTGCATTTTCATGTGAAATTACTGAAAATTATTTNCAAACATATAAAATCGAAAGATTTTATTTGCATTTTCATGTGAAATTGCTGAAAATTGCCTTTTCAGATGTAATTATTTTGTGGAAAATTATAAAAAATCTTGGATTTCATGATATTGTGGATTTAGTTCTTTATTTATTTCATGCGTTACTATGGACAACATACAGACAGAAAGTGGGCTGTTAAGGTAGTTGCACAATATTGCCTCAGGTATTTATTTTTACCAAAATTAAATTGTTCCCACATGTGTTATTAGTTTACATTTTTTGAATAGTCAGCAGTCTTGCAGTTAATGTACTGTATTATTAGGTATATGTGATACACATTCTACAGTAGTGGCAACTCATTCTTGAGCGAAACCGTGATAGCCATATGGAACTGTACAAATATCACTTGTGATATGTGTGTCATTTTCAACACACTTTATGTCTGGTTGACTTTTTTAATGCTTAAGGCACATCATTGAAATTATTTTTGAATTGTAAATCATTAAGTCACATTATAAGCTTGCTTGTTTATGATTTGACAAATGCATATACGGTAACGGTTTTTCTCTGAGTTTATCATGGTAAGACCAACAGGTTTGTACATATTTTGCTTACTTTCTATTAATTTTATTGTTATTCCAAGTATTTCAGCTTTGAAATTATTATCTGTATATTAATTAGTATTCTTTATTATGTGTTTATTGTATTTTTATTGTTGTGATCTAAAATACGTGGATAATACAGTGTTTAGTTTTGAAAACAGTTAGCCTGCCGTACACGTTTCCTCTATGGGATCTCCAGGTTTTAATTTTTTGCGAGGCCGTATATGACGTGGTCATTTTCACTCATGATTTGGTTCCAGTATGTTCTGACACACACAGTGAGGGCCAACTTGAAGGAACTGGTCCGTGCCGTGTCGCTGGCCGATTGCCCCATTCTGCTGCAAGGGCCAACGTCTGTGGGGAAGACCAGTTTGATCACGTACCTTGCTGCCTGCTCTGGGAACTACTGTGTCCGAATCAACAATCATGAGCATACCGACCTTCAGGAGTACGTGGGCATGCATGCTGCTGACAACAAGGGTCAGCTCGTCTTCCAGTATGGTAAGTACTTACCAGTGCCCTTCCTTTCACAATTAGTGCAATTGAACTTTACCACTACCAACCTTCCTTTTTAGTAAAACCCTTTTAAGAAGTTCCACTTAAAAATATTTTTTAGTTAATAAGTTTAGATAAATTGTGAATTTTGTCTGTAAATACTGAAGTAATTTGACCTACTTAAAAACTTTTTCTGTTTAATAAGCTTAAAATTTTCAGTACCTTCAATCACATCGTAGGAGTGTTTTCTGTATATTGTATTGAACTGTTCGCGATGATTATTTTACGTTATATATTTAAGTAAAATAAGCTTTACTGTGACGTGTGACGGATTAGGACTATTAGTGCGGCGCTGCCACCCAACCCTTCCCCCCCGGCCGGCATAACCAGTGTAGGGGCTTAGAGAGACACGTGACAATCGTCGTCACCACAGAGAAAGGTCAATCAGAGGCAGACACGCGCTTCCAAGCCGTACATGTGTCGCTGATACGTAGACCTTCCAACCCCCCACCCACCTTCACCCCCTACACCTCTAGCAAGCACCGTGAGATTTGTTGAACACCGAGATATCACAAGATAATCATGTGTATTTTGCCNGGTTTCCTACCACCGCCCTCCTCGCCCCAACAAGGCGACACGTGCCGACAATTAGGGAGGGAGGCTAGGGAGCATATAAGCCTCTTTGCAAGAAGGTGAAGAGGGCAGTTCTTTATTACCGAGCCAAGAGGTTAGTTCGAGAGTCAGAGGAGTTATCATTAGACCTTCGAGAAGAAGAGTTGTATATCGCCACGCAGAGAGNTTCGAGAAGAAGAGTTGTATATCGCCACGCAGAGAGGCAACAGTACCTCAGTACGTCAGTAGAACAGCAGTCCAGTGAGACGGCAGCAAATGCAGGCCTTTGCCAAGGCCGCCCACATTGCCGGAGCTCACCCACCGCAGACACATACCAGCTCCAACAGCAGAGTTAAGTATCAAGTCGCCGTCCAGAGAAATCCCCCCTCCACCACGACGTGACCCCCAGTTAATACGAGTAGCCAAATTAGAGTACCGCACCTTGGAAGTGTTTCTGTATGTTTTTTTTTATAACTCGAGACAATATATATCCATCCTTCAAAATGAAACACCAAAAGACTACATTATTGAAATACCCTCAACCCTCTAGGCACCTTATAGACTGTGCCTGGAGGAATTAACTATGACCCTATAAACCACCCTATATTCCACAGGTGGGGAATAGCGTTAACTGTAACTTCATTATGACAAGTATTCAACTTCCTCCTAGTAAGTAGGAATGGAATTTATTTTAAAATGTTGGAGTGTAAACTGTGACTTTTTGTATTATAAAATGAAATTGAATAGTGTTATAAATTTCAGTGATACTTACACAAAAATAAAATAATTGTATGGGCACCGCCATAACTATTAAATATAAAAGTTTAACATTTTGCATTGTTTGAAAACAAATTGTTAAGTTGGCATAATTGTCACCTGTGTGGTTGGTATAACTGTCGCTAGGCGGCGCCACTGTAAAACGGCGCCTTTTTAGTACAACTGTGTCTTTCTTGCTGTATCATTGTTATAGTGTTGTGAATAAAACGCTTATACTAGAAATCTCGAGTTTTATTACATGAGAAACCCATAAACCTCAACAGGTTATGGGTCCAGGAAGCTCTGGAACTTAGAACAGAAGAAAACTGCAAAGAAAATGTTTTTTTTTTGTTAGAAAAATAGCGCGCCGGTAACCTCAANATTTTTATTGTTAGAAAAATAGCGCGCCGGTAACCTCAAAAATGCAAACATCACAATCTTTGAATGTGGAAAAATTTGATGGAAATAATTTTTGACAATGGAAATTCGAAATAACATGCGCATTGAAAACAAATGGGATCGATATTTCCATACCTAAACGGGAAACTAACCCAAATGAGTGGTTAAAACATGAAGGCATGGCAATGTTCATTATAATGTCTTCAATGGATCTCAAGCAAATTACACTGATAGAAAACTGTGAAACTGCTCATGAAATAATGTCCAAACTAGAATCAGTATACAAACAGAAAAGTGAATTGAATAAAATGCTGATTCATGAAAGGTTTTACCAGTATAAAATGTGTTTAGTGACAATTTAGCACAACACATCTCAAAGGTAGAAACCCCTTCTCAACAGCTAAGAGATAGTGGTGAAAGTGTCAGCGATTTGGCCATCATTACAAAAATACTAGGAACTTTGCCTGGCAAGTACAGATCATTGCGTCAAGCATGCATGTCATTGGATCGTAAACAGCAGACCCTCATTAATTTAACTGCAGGTTTGCTGGATTATGAGGCTAGTATTGCATGTGAGGAAGAACAAGAAACTGCCCTTCTTGTAGCAAATACAAAACAAAATAAACACAATGCTAGTGGTAGTAGCTCAAATCAAAACAAAACTTCTAAACATCGTTTTGAATGTTATAATTGTGGGAAGCGTGGGCATTTTGCTAAAGAATGTCGTGCGCCGAAGAAATCAACCAGGAAACCGTCAAAAGATGAGACAATGTTGGCATTTAATATAGAAACCAACTTGAGTGAAGTTGAAGAGAATACCTGGATTTTGGACAGCGGTGCATCTGCGCACATTACATTCAGAAAAGATTATTTTGAAGAACTTGTGGAGTGCAACCAAAAGTCATTGTTATTAGGAAACAAACAGTCTGTATAAGTGTGCGGTATTGTAAAAGTTATGATTCGCAGATGGGTTGATGAACAGTGGGAGTACAGCATACTACAAGGAGTTTTGTATGTTCCTAGTTTAAGAATAAACCTGTTTTCTGAAGGAGTAATCAGTGGAAAAGGGTACACTATTATCAATAAATACCCAAATGCTTTAATATACAAAGAAGATAAAGTGGTAATGAGTGCAATAATCACAGAAAACAACTTATATAAACTAAAAATTGAAACAGTGGTTCCAGACACTTTTAATGTGGTTCAAAGCAATCAAGGTGACATTAAAAAGTGACACCAGAGACTAGGGCATATCGACCTTAAACAAATAAATAATATGAGTGATAATATTGTTGTTGAAGGTTTAAAAGTTGATGACAATCAAAGTAATTTTGTTTGCGAAGCATGTGCATATGGAAAACAGTGTCATTTTCCATTTCACAAATCAGTGCGAGGAGAACTACAGCCAGGTGACTAAGTATACAGCGATGTCTGCGGGCCTATGAGTCGCACATCAGTTCAAGGTCTGAGATATTTTGTATTGTTCAAAGATGCTGCTACAAGTTACAGGTATGTATATTTAATGAGACACAAAAGTGATGTATCAGAATTTTTCAAGAAATATAATGCCATCGTCAGAAACAAATATACCTACAATGTAAAGGTCCTTCATACAGACAATAGAAGAGAATATATAAACAAAGCTTTCAAGGACTATATGGATAAAGAAGGCTTAATTCAGGAGTGTACAGCTCCATACACCCCTGAACAAAACGAACGGTCCGAGACTGAGAGAGAACTACGCACTATTGTGGAGAGTGCTCGCTCTATGCTGTATACAAGAGATGTTCCTTTGAATTTGTGGGCTGAGGCTGTGAGCTGTGCAGTTTATATATTGAATAGAACCTCCTCAAGCCAAACCCCTAACATCCT
This sequence comes from Clitarchus hookeri, assembly GCA_002778355.1. NCBI lineage: Eukaryota > Metazoa > Arthropoda > Insecta > Phasmatodea > Phasmatidae > Clitarchus > Clitarchus hookeri. The sequence continues at coordinate 781,225 of NQII01000473.1, forward strand.
AATTGAGAAAAGATGTCACACTTATAGAAAGTCCATCAACAGAGAATGAAGACAACATGTAAAGGTGTACCAGTGATGATCTTCCCTATGAGCCATCTCAAAAAATAGAGGATATAGAACCTTCTCGTAATTTAAGACAGCGAAGAAACAGAAATTTTGAGGCAAATCTTATTGAGTTCTCGTTGCCACAAACATATGAAGAAGCAATGAGATGTTCACACAAGGAGGAATGGTTCAAGGGCATACAAGAAGAGCTGATGGCGCTAGAAGAAAATGAAACTTGGTCTACAGTTGAAAATTTATGTCACAGAACACTTACTACTTAGTGGGTTTTTGCTATTAAGGTCGAGAATGGCCAGGTTATACGTTATAAATCTTGTCTGTGTGCACGTGGTTTTAGTCAAGTATCAAGAGATATTCTTTCTATTGCAGCAAAGTATAACTTAGAAATGAAGCAATTTGATTTAAAAACTGCATTTCTTAAGGGTTATCTTGAAGAGGATATATATAACACACATACCAGAAGGTGTGCAGGTAAATAGTAATTATATTTTGAAATTAAATAAGTCACTGTATGGATTAAAACAGGCATTTAGGTGTTGGAACAAAAGGTTTAGTGATTTTTTTAAAGAAATATGGTTTCACACAATGTCTGGCTGAAAACTGTTTGTATATAGGATTTTTTAAAGGTGTTAAGAGTGTTCTCAATAATTTATGTTGATAATGCACTGGTAGTACCTGAGAGTAAACAAGTTATTAAACATATAATTGAGTATTCAAAACAAGAATTTAAAATTAAAGTGTTAAATTTTACATATTTTATTGGCATGGAAATAGAGAGATTAAATAATTGTATATGTATATTTCAAAGTAATTACATCAAAGCAAGTAATTAAAATGTTTTCTATGCATAATGCAAACCCTGTAAGTACTCCAGCAGACATAAATGTTATTATCACAAAGAATGTAGATGAAAAAGTTCCAAATTTTCCATACAGAGTAGCCCTAGTCAACAACATATAAATGCTGTTAAACGTCTAATAAGATATTTAATTGATACTAAAGATTATTGTATTAAATATGGAGAAAGCAGTGATCTCATAGGATATTCAGATTCAGACTTTGCAGGGGATTTTGATACCCGTAGGTCTACTACAGGTTACATTTTTCAAATGAATGGAGGACCAATCACTTGGTGCCGTCAAAAACAAAAGACCATTGCTCTCTTCAACTACTGAAGCAGAATTTGTAGCTGCCTGTGAAGCTGCAAAAGAAATACTGTTGTTGAAACTATTATTGTTAGTGTTAGGTGAGAATTATAAATGTATTACACTGTGTGTTGATAATCAGAGTGCTATTAAACTAATTAAGAACCCTGCTTATCATAAGAGAACAAAGCATATAGATGTAAAATATAATTTTGTAAGGGAAAAGGTGGAGCTGGGCTTAATAAAAATCAAGTATGTATCAAGTAAAAATCAATTGGCAGACATGTTAACTAAGGCCTTGCCCACTCAATCTTTTGCATATCTGAAAAATAATTTTTTGTATTGCAAGTAATTTTTTTTTTTTTGAAACTAGTAATGTTAAATTTTAGTGGGAGTATTAAATATAAAAGTTTAACATTTTGCATTGTTGAAAACAAATTGTTTAGTTGGCATAATTGTCACCTGTGTGGTTGGTATAACTGTCACTAGACGGCGCCATTGTTAAATGGCGTCTTTTATTATAACTGTGTCTTTCTTGTTGTATCATTGTTATGGTGTAGTGAATAAAACATTTATACTAGAAGTCTCAAGTTTTATTAAAGAAGAAACCCATAAACCTCAATAATAACAACTATGTAGGAAAATCTAAACATTTTTACCTAGTTTTTTTTGTTTTGTATTGATTAACATATAGAGGTTCATAATTAACTTAACTGAAGATGTGAAATTAAACTTTGTTTATTTTTCAGTGGTCATATGGTATGACCAAATTATTTATTTTAAGTACATGTGAAAAGTTTCATGAGGAGATGCATANCACACGAAGGTGTGCAGATAAATAGTTAATTATATTTTGAAATTAAATAAGTCGCTGTGTAGATTATTAAAACAGGCATCTAGGTGTTGGGACAAAAGGTTTAGTGATTTTTTAAAGAAATATAGTTTCATACAATCTCAGGCTGAAAACTGTTTATATATAGGATTTTTTAAAGGTGTTCTGGTCTTAATAACTTATGTTGATGATGCACTGGTAGTATCTGACAGTAAACAAGTTATTAGAGATATAATTGAGTATTTAAAACAAGAATTTAAAATTAAAGAGTTAAATTTAACATATTTTGTTGCCATGAAAATAGAGAGATTAAATAATTGTATATGTATATGTCAAAGTAATTACATCAAGCAAGTAGTTAAAAAGTTTTCTATGCATAATGCAAACCCTGTAAGTACTCCGACAGACATAAATGCTGTTATCACAAAGAATGTAGATGAAAAAGTTCCAAATTTTCCATACGGAGAAGCTATCGGGTCATTTTTTTTTTGTGTTCCATTTCAAGGTCTGATATATCATTTGCTTTGAATGTTTTGATCAGATATGTTAATAACCCTAGTCAACAGCATATAAATGCTGTTAAACGTGTAATAAGATATTTAATTGATACTAAAGATTATTGTATTAAATATGGAGAAAGCAGTGATCTCATAGGTTATTCAGATTTAGACTTTTTAGGTGATTTTGATACCTGTAGGTCTACTACAGTTTACATTTTTCAAATGTATGTAGGACCAATCACTTGGTGCAGTCAAAAACAAAAGACCATTGCTCTCTCAACTACTGAGCAGAATTTGTAGCTGCCTGTGAAGTGGCAAAAGAAATACTGTGGTTGAAACAATTATTGTTAGAGTTAGGTGAGAATTATAAATGTATTACACTATGTGTTGATAATCATAGTGCTATTAAACTAATTAACAACCCTGCTCATCATAAGAGAACAAAGCATATAGATGTAAAATATAATTTTGTAAGGGAAAAGGTGGAGCTGGGCTTAACAAAAATTGAGTATGTATCAAGTAAAAATCAATTGGCAGACATGTTAACTAAGGTCTTGCCCACTCAATCTTTTGCATATCTGAGAAATAATTTTTTGTATTGCAGGTAATTTTTTTTTGAACTAGTAATGTTAAATTTTAGTGGGAGTATTAAATATAAAATTTTAACATTTTGCGTTGTTTGAAAACAAATTGTTTAGTTGGCATAATTGTCACCTGTGTGGTTGGTATAACTGTCACTAGGCAACGCCATTGTAAAATGGCGTCTTTTGTTATAATTGTCTTTCTTGTTGTATCATTGTAATGGTGTAGTGAATAAAATATTTATACTAGAAATCTCAAGTTTTATTAAAGAAGAAACCCACAAACCTCAATAATAACAACTATGTAGGAAAATCTAACCGTTTTTACGTAGTTTTCTTGTTTTGTATTGTTTAACATATAGAGGTTCATAATTAACTTAACTCAAAATGTGAAATCAAACTTTGTTCATTTTTCAGTGGTCATATGGTATGACCAAATTATTTATTTTAAGTACATGTGAAAAGTTTCATGAGGAGATGCATAAGGAATAAGTAAATGCTTTAAAAATCTTCCAAGAGTGTAAGATATAACAAGAATGTAAGATAGAAAAAGGAGAACATTAATTTTTTTGTCTCTGTGCTTTGAATATTTCCTCATCCTGTTGAAATGGCTTGTGAATGTTACAGGTGTTCTGGTGGAAGCAATGAAGAATGGCTACTGGATAATTCTCGATGAGTTGAACTTGGCTCCAACAGATGTGCTCGAGGCTTTAAACAGACTTTTAGATGATAACAGAGAGCTTTACATAACCGAGACTCAAGAGGTTGTCAAAGCACACAAAAACTTTCGTATATTTGCTACACAGAATCCTCCTGGTGTGTATGGTGGAAGGAAGGTTTGTGCGTCTTCATTTGTGTACATTTATATTGTCAAAAAAATATTTCTCAATTGCTCAGTTTACATGCAAGTTCTAATTCAACATTTTAAATGATTTCTAGCTTCCAACACAAAAACTTTTAAAATTTTATAAAATTGTAATTATTAAAAAAAAAAAAAATTTTATTATAATTGATTCTTTTAAAGTTTTTAATTTTCAGGTGCTGTCTCGAGCATTCCGAAACAGGTTTGTGGAGCTGNTATTATAATTGATTCTTTTAAAGTTTTTAATTTTCAGGTGCTGTCTCGAGCATTCCGAAACAGGTTTGTGGAGCTGCATTTTGACTCTATCCCCTCTAACGAGCTGCAAGATATTCTTCACAAGTGCTGCAGTGTGCCTCCCAATTGCTGCAAGAGTCTTGTCTCTGTCATGAACAAACTACAGGTAAACTCAAATAAACCTTTACCTTAGATTTGACTTTTTTTTGTGATAATGGAAATTATGAAAATCACTTGCAACTACTTGGGGCTTTGTTTGTATGTGTGTTCTGTATGTTGATGAAGAGAGGTTGTGAATGTTGAACAAACTAATATTGCTTTCACAACTGAAAATATGTTCATGGCTTTGTAGATTTGCTTATTGGATGAGAATGATGTGGTATCCAGTTGATAAAGTTGTTTAAGGTAGCCCACTTGTTAATGAAATTTTAATGGCCCCTAAGAAAGGCAACTCAAATTTAACCAACTTTATTGTTAGTCACACTCTTATTGTGGATGGCTCAAATTGGTAATTTACTTATTTAAGCCCTGTTTCTATAGATTTTAATGAGGTGGTTTATATTCATCAGAATGTAGCTAGTGTTAATCAACTAGATCGTTTGTAAGAGTTATAAAGTATTTACTTGTTTGCTTATAGTTGCTGCGCAGAGGCAGTGCAACCTTTGCAGGTAGACAAGGCTTCATGACGTTGCGTGATCTGTTCCGCTGGGCCAGGAGGTACCATGTGGTCCCAGAGCAGTCAATACCCACATTTTATGACTGGGATCAGCATATGGCAGAAGAGGGGTTTTTACTGTTGGCAGGCAGAGTTCGCAAACCAGAGGAGAGGGTTCAGATCAGGGACACCATTGAAAAAGTCTTTAAGAAGCACATAGATCCAGACAGCCTTTTTGATTGTGAGTTGTTTATTACAAAGCCATGTATACTCTTAATTTTTAAAAGGTACAAATATTTATATTATTTAGACAGAAAAAAATATAAATTTTCTCTGCATGTTTTATTTTCTACCTGGGTGGAGTTATGGATGGGTGCTTGAAGCCTGCTGCACTACCCAAGGAGCTCGTCTTGACAATTGATAAAGTTTAGTCCTGCAACCTGCTAACCCTATTACCTCCTTCTGCACCTCTAAAACCATTTACATATAGCCACTCTTGTTTCCAGTTGCCGCACACAGAAGAAATCTGACCTCTCTAGTGGTGTACATATACTCCTTCAACATGGCCAAATTATCCCTGCTTCCTCAGAGTAAATATAACAGTGGAAAGCTGCTGCAAATTATTTTTTTGTTGCTTAAAGCTGTTCAAGGGCCTAAAAATGTTTTCTGCATTTTTAAAGATATTTTGCAATGCAAGTAGTAGGAAAATGCTGATTCTGTTGCAGGGGATTGGGGATGCGGTGCCGCCGCACTCCGGCGGCTATCTTGTATGACGTCCCACAATTATTTTTTTTCTTTTTCTCTTCAAAATTTTCCCTTTTTTCCCTCAAAAACTTCTAAAATTATCAGAATTGCCTCTAAATTTCCTGAATTTCCCTCCAAACTGACAAATTTTTCCAGAAAAAATGTTTTTAGCACAATACGACTGACTTTTGCACAATTTCTGCCGATGACTTCACAATGTGGCCAAGTGACTCCTTTTTGGGAGTGAGTAGTGGAGGGGTTACCCTGACATTCACGCTCTATCATTCCATGCCAGCACTATCCATCTTGCCTGAAAAATGTTTGAGTTCATTGCCCCGTCATGCAACTTCTCTCATCATGCTCTGTCATTCGACCTTGGTTTTCTCATATTCCNATGTTTGAGTTCATTGCCCCGTCATGCAACTTCTCTCATCATGCTCTGTCATTCGACCTTGGTTTTCTCATATTCTTTCTGGTCTCCTTTCACCTGACAGGAACGAGTGTCATGCTCTTGTTGTTTCACATGCGCGACACTGAGCAAAACCTGCCCATGCACGCTAGTCTAGAGTCACACCGCACGCACGTGTCAAGTATGCCCTACGCCCATTTATAAACATAGTTTGCTATAATTTCCGAACCATATACAATATAGTCACCAAATTCATAATACAGGTATCACCCCTGACAACGAAAATTACTGCAGGGTGAAGTTTGACCTCAGCTCACTTAGAAGCATAGTTGGCTGTAATTTCCGAACCGTTTAAGATATAGTCACCAAATTCATAACATACACATAACCCCTGCAACGAAAAGGACCTCAGGGTCTAGTATGCCTTAAGCTCTATTATAAGCATAGTTGGATGTTATTTCCGAACCGCTTAAGATACAGCCACCAAATTCATAACATAGGTATTATCCCCCGTGACGAAAAGGATCGCAGGGTTAAATAAGCTGTAAACCCATGCATTGTTAGTTGTAATTTCCTAACTGTTTAAGATATTGTCATCAAATTGATAACATAGACATTACCTCCGACGATAAACAGGGCCGCAGGGTTAAGCATGCCCTATGCCCACTTATAAGCTAGTGTTCTGAGTGTTGGCTGTACTCTGAATGTGATGGTTTCATTTCAGTCGGTTCGTAAGGAAGTAATTTGCTATTCTGCTGTACTGACAAGGACGACCTGGTCTTGTCTAGCATCGTATAACATCTTGTAAAGCACTTGACGCTCTTGTAATATGTGATTGCAACGGTTGGAAAGTGCTTATAACCATTTTTCCTTTGCTTTTTATTTTTATATCAGTTTGCATCAGTGTGTAGCTGTGTTGTCCTCTTTATCTTTCCTGCACTTCACAATGGTAATTTTTTTCGCCTAACATAACGAACAACACTCTTATTTTCTCCCGCAGTATACACTGGTTGTTAATTGCTTTTGACTATTTGCTTTAATAATAATAATTATTTGTTATATCTGTTTGCATTAGTGTATAGCAGTGACGCCTCTCTTGCGTGACTAATGGTTTAAATTAGGGATGGGTCGAATAACCAAAAATGTCGATTCCGGTTCCGGTGCCGATTCTACAATTTAAATATCTGTTCCAGTATTCCGTTCTATGTATTTTGAATACTTGCCTTTTGCTTGCAACTTTATTAAACCAATGCAGGTAAAATTCATTAAATGTTTTATTTAACCGTTATATGGAAGAATTGAACAATAACAAAGTGTGAAGATAAGTTTTAATGTATACAGATAAACTTATTGTATTCAATTTATTTAAGGTTAGTAAATATGTAAAAAATAATAATTTTTTTACATTAATATGTGGTGATTGTGATATGTTTGGAAAATACTTTAATTAAATAACTCATGGCCCTTAAACCAAAACATTGTGGCGTGCTGTATGATGGTAACCTACAAAAGTTCGTTAAAGGAAGTCAACAGCTGTGGTGGGCGCCGGATTTCTTATCTTTTTTTGCTTCTTTTATGGTGTCTGGGACTGCCCTTTTTTTTTTTTGGCATCTTTTACACAGTGACTCCCTGGTTTTTTTTTTTGCCTTGCTGGAATGTGACACCTCGAGAAAAAAAAACGTCTCTTCTGCCTCTCTTACTCACGGGCCCCTGCGGCCGTCCTTCCAAACAAAGAAGGCTTGGAGGAATGTATCGATCAGCTGGCAGTGTTGTTTACAGCGGAGGGCTGAGAGAGAAACAGAAGGGAGAGGAGTGTTGATGTAAGAGCGAGAGATGAGAGAACAGACTAATCCCATACACTTTTCCCTCCAAACATCGCAGAACAGTTTAGGACTACCACTCCTTAATTGTTTTTCCTTGTATAGCAGGCACCCCAGAAATTTTTTCTTTTGTGTTGGGAAGAAGGGGCCCGCTATACATGAGTAAATACCATAGTTATTTTTGTAACAACAGAGTTTTGCCATTGCTGTGTAGAACCAAGAACCGAGTAATTATTGTTAACCCTAAACCGGTTCCGAGTCAAACCTCAAGAACCAGTATAAATTGGAACCGAAGAGCCGAACCGACCCATCCCTAGTTTAAATGTGTGTTGTTTTGTGTCAAGCAAAGCAACAGTCTTAACAAGTCGCATAAATTGTATCGTACTTGTTGCGTTGTACTCATTTTTGGGATTGCCCTTGTGATCAATCGTTCTTTCCCATGTTAGCGTGATAGCAACACTGATATAACTACTATGGGCTGTGGCTCCGTCTGGATATTTTTTTATATATATTGTGATTCGTTATGACATCATGCTCGTGATGTACTTACGTATATGCCAATCCTTTATTGTTTTTTACATGACTGATTTTTTGTGTGCATGACAATTTTATATCCTTTACACTCGGTTTCCCCAACCCTCGTGTTAGGCTGATGGTGTTTATTTATATTAATGTGTGTGTGTTTTAATGTAACCCACAACTACGTATGTCTTGATATCTGTGCAATTGTATACTCCTTTACTTTTAATTATTTGGCTGGTTGTTAAGGGTTACCCATGCTAGCGATGACTTGGTCGGCCGGCCCTTGTCGGACTGATGGTGTTTGTTTATATTACCACTAGCTGTGCCCGCGGCTTCGCTCGCATGGACTATGGAATCATTGTTTAGGTCTTTTTTTAAATAATGTTCCCCCCTCCCTCCCACGACGCTTCCACAAGCCGCCGCCATTGCTTTCTGTGTCCGCGTACAGTAAACCGACTCGGGAAAGTAAATTTTTTGAGATATTTTCTTGCGATAAATAGTAGCCAATATCAACTTTCAGCCATCCAACTATTTCTGTGCAAGAAATTACGTCGATCTGTTGCTAGCTTGCGACGTTTCATTGTTATTTCGTTTGGGTAGTTTTTCATTTTCCAATAAGAATTTCCCCAAGGGAATGAGAAATTTTCTCGGGGTAAAAAGTAACCTATGTCACTTCCCCCGGCCATTCAACTATCTCTGTGCAAAAATTGACTTTGATCCGTTGCGACGTGGAAGAACAAACAAACAAACACACTTTCGCATTTATATAACAGTTAGGCTATATATAGCAAGGACTGATATATTTTTCAGTTACATATCAATTGATAAGTTATTTTCCATATCGATACTTATATATATAGATAAGTATCGACATATTTATAAGTATCAATATATTGATATATCGAGCATTGACGCAGCATTGTACCCCGAGCGCTAATTTTACTAAAATTGTTTTTTAGGGAATGAAATTTTTTTCTGTATAAAAAGTAGCCTATATAAAATTTTACTGCAGTATAGAAGCGCAGCTGTCTATCTTTCATGAAACGGCGTGAGAAAAGTAGCGCAGGGGCAATCCAATACATTCCCGTTCAGGAGGACCGGGGTTCGAATCCCAGTCCGGCCATTCTCATTTTGGGTTTCCATGGTTTCCTGAAATCGTTCCAAGTGAATAGAGACATGCGCCCAGTAAATTTGGTAATGGAGGGAAAAGTTTTATCTCTGGTAAAAACACTTATTAGTATTTCTCTATTGTAGATAGATATATGCTACCGTGGAGTTTTTTTTTAGGTCTTTTTATTCTACGCAATTCTTTACTTCATGATGTTGTTCCATCTTTAACGGTTTAGACAGCACATTGTAGAAGAGCGCGCTGGCAGCAAACTTTTTTTTGATTTGATTCACTATTATTATTGTTTGTAAATTTTTTGAGATATCTTCTCACGATAAAAAGTGGTCAATATCACCTTTCAGCCTTCCAACTATTTCTGTGCAAGAAATTGCATTGATCTGTTGCTCGGTTGTGGTTTTACATTTTTTACGTTGCATTGTTGACGTTGCATTGTTATCCCGTTACTTTTTCATTTTCCAATAAGAATTTTAATAAGAAATTTAAATAAGATATTTTCTTGCGATAAAAAGTAGCCTATGTCACTTCCCGGTCCTCCAACTATCTCTGAGCAAAAAATCACGTTGATCCTTTCTGCTCCTCTGTGAAGTGAAAGAGGGACAAATAAATATCCAAACACACTTTCGCATTTATATATATATAGATATATGTATTTTACAGTTACCCATGACTATGTACATCATGCATGTAGCACATTTGTATATATNATGTTTGAGTTCATTGCCCCGTCATGCAACTTCTCTCATCATGCTCTGTCATTCGACCTTGGTTTTCTCATATTCCTTCTGGTCTCCTTTCACCTGACAGGAACGAGTGTCATGCTCTTGTTGTTTCACATGCGCGACACTGAGCAAAACCTGCCCATGCACGCTAGTCTAGAGTCACACCGCACGCACGTGTCAAGTATGCCCTACGCCCATTTATAAGCATAGTTTGCTATAATTTCCGAACCATATACAATATAGTCACCAAATTCATAATACAGGTATCACCCCTGACAACGAAAATTACTGCAGGGTGAAGTTTGACCTAAGCTCACTTAGAAGCATAGTTGGCTGTAATTTCCAAACCGTTTAAGATATAGTCACCAAATTCATAACATACACATAACCCCTGCAACGAAAAGGACCTCAGGGTCTAGTATGCCTTAAGCTCTATTATAAGCATAGTTGGATGTTATTTCCGAACCGCTTAAGATACAGCCACCAAATTCATAACATAGGTATTATCCCCCGTGACGAAAAGGATCGCAGGGTTAAATAAGCTGTAAACCCATGCATTGTTAGTTGTAATTTCCTAACTGTTTAAGATATTGTCATCAAATTGATAACATAGACATTGCCTCCGACGATAAACAGGGCCACAGGGTTAAGCATGCCCTATGCCCACTTATAAGCTAGTGTTCTGAGTGTTGGCTGTACTCTGAATGTGATGGTTTCATTTCAGTCGGTTCGTAAGGAAGTAATTTGCTATTCTGCTGTACTGACAAGGACGACCTGGTTTTGTCTAGCATCATATAACATCTTGTACAGCAGTACAGCACTTGACGCTCTTGTAATATGTGATTGAAACGGTTGGCAAGTGCTTATAACCATTTTTCCTTTGCTTTTTATTTTTATATCAGTTTGCATCAGTGTGTAGCTGTGGTGTCCTCTTTATCTTCCCTGCACTTCACAATGGTAATTTTTTTCTCCTAACATAACGAACAACACTCTTATTTTCTCCCGCAGTATACACTGGTTGTTAATTGCTTTTGACTATTTGCTTTAATAATAATAATAATAATTTGTTATATCTGTTTGCATTAGTGTATAGCAGTGACGCCTCTCTTGCGTGACTAATGGTTTAAATGTGTGTTGTTTTGTGTCAAGCAAAGCAACACAGTCTTAACAAGTCGCATAAATTGTATCGTACTTGTTGCGTTGCACTCATTTTTGGGATTGCCCTTGTGATCAATCGTTCTTTCCCATGTTAGCGTGATAGCAACACTGATATCACTACTATGGGCTGTGGCTCCGTCTGGATATTTTTTTATATATATTGTGATTCGTTATGACATCATGCTCGTGATGTACTTACGTATATGCCAATCCTTTATTGTTTTTTACATGACTGATTTTTTGTGTGCATGACCATTTTATATCCTTTACACTCGGTTTCCCCAACCCTCGTGTTAGGCTGATGGTGTTTATTTATATTAATGTGTGTGTGTTTTAATGTAACCCACAACTACGTATGTCTTGTTATCTGTGCAATTGTATACTCCTTTACTTTTAATTATTTGGCTGGTTGATAAGGGTTACCCATGCTAGCGATGACTCGGTCGGCCGGCCCTTGTCGGACTGATGGTGTTTGTTTATTTTACCGCTAGCTGTGCCCGCGGCTTCGCTCGCATGGACTATGGAATCATTGTTTAGGTCTTTTTTTAAATAATGTTCCCCCCTCCCTCCCATGACGCTTCCACAAGCCGCTGCCATTGCTCTCTGTGTCCGCGTACAGTAAACCAACTCGCGAAAGTAAATTTTTTGAGATATTTTCTGACGATAAATAGTAGCCAATATCAACTTTCAGCCATCCAACTATTTCTGTGCAAGAAATTACGTCGATCTGTTGCTAGGTTGCGACGTTTCATTGTTATTTCGTTTGGGTAGTTTTTCATTTTCCAATAAGAATTTCCCCAAGGGAATGAGAAATTTTCTCGGGGTAAAAAGTAACCTATGTCACTTCCCCCGGCCATTCAACTATCTCTGTGCAAAAATTGACTTTGATCTATTGCGACGTGGAAGAACAAACAAACAAACAAACAAACACACTTTCGCATTTATATAACAGTTAGGCTATATGTAGCAAGGACTGATATATTTTTTAGTTACATATCAATTGATAGGTTATTTTCCATATCTATACTTATATCAATTGATAGGTTATTTTCCATATCTATACTTATATATATCTATAAGTATCGACATATCTATAAGTATCGATATATCGAGCATTGACGCAGCATTGTACCCCGAGCGCTAATTTTACTAAAATGGTTTTTTTAGGGAATGAAATTTTTTTCTGTATAAAAAGTAGCCTATATAAACTTTTACTGAAGTATAGAAGCGCAGCTGCCGATCTTTCATGGTACGACCTGAGCAAAGTAGCGCAAGGGCAATCCAATACATTTGCATTCGGGAGGACCGGGTTTCGAATCCCAGTCCGGCCATTCTCATTTTGGGTTTCCATGGTTTCCCGAAATTGTTCCAAGCGAATGGAGACATGCGCCCAGTAAATTTGGTAATGGAGGGAAAAGTTTTATCTCTGGTAAAAACACTTATAGTTTTTCTCTGTTATAAATAGATATATGCTACCGTGGAGTTTTTTTTAGGTCTTTTTATTCTACACAATTCTTTACTTCATGATTTTGTTCCATCTTTAACGGTTTAGACAGCACATTGTAGAAGAGCGGGCTGGCAGCAAACTTTTTTCTGATTTGATTCACTATTATTATTGTTTGTAAATTTTTTGAGATATCTTCTCACGATAAAAAGTGGTCAATATCACCTTTCAGCCTTCCAACTATTTCTGTGCAAGAAATTGCATCAATCTGTTGCTCGGTTGTGGTTTTACATTTTTTACGTTGCATTGTTGACGTTGCATAGTTATCCCGTTACTTTTTCCTTTTCCAATAAGAATTTTAATATGAAATTTAAAAATAAGATATTTTCTTGCGATAAAAAGTAGCCTATGTCACTTCCTGGTCCTCCAACTATCTCTGAGCTAAAAATCACGTTGATCCTTTCTGCTCCTCTGCGAAGTGAAAGAGGGACAAACAAATATCCAAACACACTTTCGCATATATCTATATATATATATATATATATAGATATATGTATTTTACAGTTACCCATGACTATGTACATCATGCATGTAGCACATTTGTATATATNTATATATATATAGATATATGTATTTTACAGTTACCCATGACTATGTACATCATGCATGTAGCACATTTGTATATATCTTGCTTTTCGCATATAGTTGTTTGTTGTATGTTAACCATGCTGACTGTTATTTATGTATATATTTTCACATTTATATATACAGCCTGGATGTTGGTGGGCGAAGGGAGACTAGCTCTGTCGCTGAGGGGGTTCTAAGTGTGTAGACACCTCCGGTAGCTGATGACAAGGGCGGCGGTGGATGATTGACAAGTGTGTGCAGGCCAATGCATATGTCTGTGCTATTTCAGACCCTAAACTCCTACATGCAACAGTAACTTTGCGACGTGCCTCAATCTATACCTTTATTTTCTTTACATGCGTGGATGGTTGTTACATGTTCCCAAACTTCAAAGTTTTGGAAAAGGTGACCAACTATGCTTGTAACAGGGCTTAAGGCCTACTTGCCCTTATCTCCTTGATTGCATTCAGAAGTGATGAATGTGATATGAATTTGGTAGTCGTAGCTTTGGTGGGTGGGATATGTCGGGCAACTATGCTAGTAAGAGGGCTTAAGGTGAACTTGTCCCTACCACCCTGTTTGTCATCAGAGGTGATGCCTATGTTATGAATTNGCTAGTAAGAGGGCTTAAGGTGAACTTGTCCCTACCACCCTGTTTGTCATCAGAGGTGATGCCTATGTTATGAATTTGGTGACTATAGCCTCAGTGGGTGGGAAATGGCAGCCAACTATGGTTATATGAGGTCTTAGGGCGTACTTGACACCACCATCCTGTTCGTTGTCTGCGTCAATGTCTATGTTATGAATTTGACGACTATAGCTTTGGTGGATGGGAAATTATGGTCGGCTATGCTTATAAGATGCATTAAAGTTTACTTTACCCTACCACAATGTTCTTCATCAGAGAAGTTGTTTATGATATGAATTTGATGCCTATAGCTTCAGTGGGTGGGATACAGTGGGCAACTATGCTTATAAGAGGGCTTAGGGCGTACTTGACGCACGCACGTGGTGCGACTCTAGGCTAGCATGCGTGGGCAAGCTTCGCTCCATGTAGCGCAGGTGGAATGACAGAGCATGAGACTTCTCCCCGCCAGGATGCCAAGTAAAAGGAGACCAGAAGGAATTTGAGAAAACCAAGATGGAATGACAGCATGATGAGAGAAGTTGCATGACGGGGCAATGAACTCAAACATTCTTCAGACAAAATGGATGGTGCTGGCATGGAATGATAGAGCGTGAATGTCAGGGTAACCCCTCCACTCCTCACTCCTCATTCCCAAAAAGGAGTCACTTAGCCACATTGTGGAGTCATCGGCGGAAATTGTGCAAAATTCAGCCGTATTGTGCAAAACATATTTTTTGTGAAAACATTTGCCAGTTTAGAGGGAAATTCAGGAAATTTTGAGGCAAATACTGGCAAATTTTGCATTTTTTGAGAGAAAAAAGGGGAAAAAATGGCAGTGTGATGTCATCCAAGATGGCCACCATAGTGACGCTGCACCTCATCCCCAATCCTCTGCAGCATAATCAGCATTTTCCTACTACATATTCAATATCAATAACTATTTTATAAAAAATATGAAATCTGTTTAAAAACAACTCTTGCATACTTTTTTGGTATAATTATCAGCATTTTACCATTAAAATATTTTCCAAACAAATTCAAAAATCATTCAGTCACAATATTTGGTTTCAGCTAAAGTGTTTTTTTATGTTTTAGGAACACCACAAAGAAATTTCTTCTGTGTGTGGCATTTTATTCGCCTGCGATTAGGGTTTAACGTCTAACTATTTTGAATTTAAATTTTATTGTAAAACTAATAATAATATTATAGTCGAACCACTACAAAAAATTCCATGAAATTTCTTTATCTTATTCTAACAACATTAACCACTTATTTGAACCGTAGCCAAACATGGTAATTATGCAAAAATTTGAAATTAGTATGCCAATACATATAAATTAAAAATTCCTGTATTTTCTATCATAAATTTTTGTAAATTATCTTTCCATCGTTTTTGATACTTTTATCAAATTACTCTTTGATGTAATGAAACAGAATTATAAAATAAAGTAAAAATATGGAAAATCATTTTTGTCACTTAAACACACTTAAGATGCTGTTGATAAAATATAATGTAGCAAAATATCTAACTTTAGTTGCTCTGAAATAGGAGGGATTTCTTCACTGAGACATTGTTCCAACAGTATTGTGTTGGCAGTTCTCAACAATCCTTACTGCCAATTGGTATTCCAGAATGTTCAGTTTGGCATTAAATATGTGCTACCATCTCCTTAACTAGCAGAATGTATTTCTGACTTATCTGAACGTGTTTTGCTATGTTCTGAGATGGTATCGGATGTGCCGCGGTTTCTATTCACCATCCTGTGCTACGCTATAAACAAATGAAAGTGACACTGTGAAGTGTTTACTTACAATAGCTTTTGCAAAATAAATACCCACAGGGTTTATTTATTACCCTATCTGTAGCATTGGCAGTTCTTACCGATTTGAAATAGGTATCTATTAGGGATGTCACACTTGATTCCACAATTCCTCAATATCCTCGATTCTTGAAGAATCTTATAATAGAGTATCGGAAGTCCAAGAATCGAAGCAACAAAAACCAATTACTACAAATACATAACCTATCACCTCCCAAAAACAGGTTGAAATTACTTTACTTATGCCAGTAAATGAATCACTCTTGGAGAATTATTTTGTGCGTGAAAATATGAGATGCGGAAATAATTTGAAAATAAAATTGTACTGGCCGTGTTCAAATTTACCATTTAGTATTTAGTAGCTTCAGTTTGGTCTTGATTTGGTAGTTTTGTTTTAAGCAAGTTTCGTTACATTCTAAAAACTAAGTTTGTGCGGGATCCCGAACTTCGTTAAAAATTTGGGGAATTCGTAATGATTTTCTTGTTGGGCAGGAAATAATTTTTTCCCAATATTTTTGGGGAACATTTATATTCACGTCTGCATTTGTTGTTCCAACTAAAATACAANGGAAATAATTTTTTCCCAATATTTTTGGGGAACATTTATATTCACGTCTGCATTTGTTGTTCCAACTAAAATACAAGTTGGGTTTTGTGCGAGAAGCTTTGTATCGACTCTTTACGTAAGCGCTTATGATTTGATGAATCAAATATTGTCAATAAAGTTTAGATTCTTCCGCTTTTTCACATATTTCAAAGATTGTTTCATAAACTAAAAGAAATTTTTGTACATCATATATTATGTAACGTTAACACTACGTATTTATTGCAAAAATTAACTAAAACTGGTTGCAAACTTGTACTATTCGGAAGTTACGGTAAACCGTGCGCACTGAATTTGTCTTATAAGCGAGCAATGTCTATAAGTTGCAAATATCGATTTGTGGTTGATATGGGATGCGAGTTTTGATATACATAACCTAAACATTCACATAAAAAGAAGCTAATACACGATGAATGTTTAATTCGACTCCGAATGTTTAACTATTTTACTGAGATCTAACAAGGTGTTTTTTAACATGGGTTTGGTTAAAACGGTTTGTAACACGCCAGCAAATTGTCTTTGTTTTTTGTTTGGAGTGTGTTTGTTTTGTATTTTGTGTTGTGCTCACTCGTCGCCGGGACGTTGACAAACTTCAAACATAGCAAATTTGCTATGTGAAAAAATCTAATTAATTTACTTATCTACTTTTTATTTTGTTATCAATAGAGGAATTAGCTTTGTTAGCATACAGATTTGGTATGTTACATTCATAACCTGCCCGATAATACTTGGCTGTGATTGCAGTTGCACTAGGTGATTCAAAGCGTTTGTGTTCACGGACGTTAAAGCTTCCACTGAAAGTTAATTTGATTAAATTCGTGTGGATGTACAAAAATGTTGTTACCAAAAATGCTATTCTTGCAAACTTTTTAATAATTTCTTGTGTTGGTGAACATTTATCATGTCAAGTGAAGTTTGGATATATTTTCAAATATAATTTCATTAGNATGTTGTTACCAAAAATGCTATTCTTGCAAACTTTTTAATAATTTCTTGTGTTGGTGAACATTTATCATGTCAAGTAAAGTTTGGATATATTTTCAAATATAATTTCATGTGTTGGTGAACATTTATCATGTCAAGGGAAGTTTGGAAATATTTTCGAATAAACTATATGTACAATACATGTGTGTGTGTGTCTATATATATATATATACACGTATGTGTNAATACATGTGTGTGTGTGTCTATATATATATTTATTTATTTATATAAATATATATGTATGTTTTCAATATTATCTCATATGCCTTTTTTGAACTTTTTGGAATTTCATATGAATATGCTCCCACTGTTCGTGTTATATTATTTGTTAGTAATTGAAAACAGCGGAATCGTTATATTCCTAGTGTCTATGTATAGAACAATAAAAACAATACCTATTATTGTTGTCTGTCTATATATGTTTATTTCGTTTATTTTACATGGCAATTTACAGAACAGTAAAATTGTATATGTTTCATGTATGGCATGTGGAAATTATAAACGTATATTTTTTAATTGATGCACATGCATTTCAACAGCAGAATTTGCAACTTTATGGTTATACGTTCCTACTAATAATTAAATCAACAATATTTAATGGTCCTGCAAATCTCAGCTGTATTGTATTGTTAAAGCACAAGGCAGACAATACTAAGGAATAAAATTACGTGTTAATTAAGTTCATAACCTCAATTCGAAAACACTGAACAAGAATCCAATCTCATTTGTGCAGCATGCATCATGGGAACTGGATACATAACCTTATTTTAGGTCATAGCAAACATTTGTTACCCGCCCCTGTGTTTCAATAAAACTTCTTTACTGATATATGTGCAGTTTTAAATATTCCCGGAAATGAACATTCCAACCAATTTGTAATACATAAGTGCACCATTCCCCTTTAATAATTTTAACAGTTTTTAATATGCTAGGTTTTTTTTTCAATGTAAGGTCTTCAGATAAAAAGGGAGAAACACAAAATGCCATTTGAACCTGAATAATGGGTTTTGTTGTATAAATTCCGAGAGATGTAATTAATACCAGTAGAAAAGCCCTATTGTCATATAATTTCTATTATATAAAGTTTTTAACAATCTATCATCAAGTATTTTAATACTTAGTGCAGTTATTTAAATAAAAAGACTTTATTCATCATAATACGTGTGAAAATATGAAAGTTCTACTTAAACTTTACAACCCTCAAAGAATTTGCACAGATCAGAATTTGAACCTGAAATGCATAAGTCTTAGCTGGATACTCTACCAGTTGCACTAACACGACTCATACCTNCCCGGAAATGAACATTCCAACCAATTTGTAATACATAAGTGCACCATTCCCCTTTAATAATTTTAACAGTTTTTACGAGGCATTCTAAATTTAGATATACGCGTCATTCAAAGTATGCAAAGTAAACTATCACTTTTTCCTAGTGCAAGACTAGTTCACAAAAATTAACGAAACCTGACTTGCAGTTGAATACAAAGGTTTCCAATGAAGCGACAATGATATTTAGATTCTGTAATTGCAGAGCATTTGAAAAAAAAAAGTGAGGATGATGCCCACAAATAATGTTGAGAGTGAGAGATTAAGTCAATATAATACATTTATTCCAGACATGCGGCAGAACTTGAAAGAAGAGAATTCTGAATTGTTAACAGTGCTGTCTTTTGATTACTGACAGTATTCCAAAGTATGTTATGTACACTGCATTAACTTCTGTTAGCTGTGCCTCAACAGTTTTGTGTCAAAATTAGTGACATTTAGTAACTTTTGGGGACAATACTGCAGTAAAAAGGACCGTAGTGACTTAGCTCATAAAAAGTAACTTTTAGTAACTTGCTCTGAGCCTAGCATGACTTTGGCAATTGACACAACACTCGCTGAACTACATATAAGCCCCCACCAAAACGTTGAAACATTAGAAACACAATTTTATAACTTATGTAAACAATTTGAAACACAACATATACAATATTTGTAATGCAATTTTCAGTATCACGCAGGACAAAAATATTCCTAACAGTCAGCGTCAACAATCAAACAAGTCTTGTTGTCGGTCGTGCCAATGTAAGTTGTAACGCGTCGCACCGCTGAGGATATGGTTTTACCATTGTAGAAGGCGGGCTAATTTTCACACACAATATGCTAGGTTTTTTTTTCAATGTAAGGTCTTCAGATAAAAAGGGAGAAACACAAAATGCCATTTGAACCTGAATAATGGGTTTTGTTGTATAAATTCCGAGAGATGTAATTATTACCAGTAGAAAAGCCCTATTGTCATATAATTTCTATTATATAACGTTTTTAACAATCCATCATCAAGTATTTTAATACTTAGTGCAGTTATTTAAATAAAAAGACTTTATTCATCATAATACGTGTGAAAATGCGAAAGTTCTACTTAAACTTTACAACCCTCAAAGAATTTGCGCAGATCAGAATTTGAACCTGAAATGCATAAGTCTTAGCTGGATACTCTACCAGTTGCACTAACACGACTCATACCTNCAGATCAGAATTTGAACCTGAAATGCATAAGTCTTAGCTGGATACTCTACCAGTTGCACTAACACGACTCATACCTGGCAGAGCTGAATAAATGAGCTATATACACATTCAGCTATTATGTGTTCTGCATTGTTTCTAACTATGGTAGCTGTTGTGGCAAATTTAACACTACTGAAATTAAATTGCCACAAGAGGACTGTACAATGAATTACAGCGAGAAAAGACCAACTGGCGGCAGCTGCACTTGACTCAATTTACCGCCATCATGTCCAACACGAAACTGTTGTCTTCTTCCTAGGACCGCCAACCCTCGAGACAGCATTGACAATTGACGAACGCGCACCAAGTCAGGCACGCAGGAAATTTTAAATGGGTCCCGCACCAGTATTAAGACGTCAGTAAAAGGAACTACACAAAATTCTGCAGTGAAATAACTACTGATCCAAAATTCTAACCAATCCATATTTACAAGGTATAAAATCCATATTTACATGGTCACAAGTTTAAATAGAAGCCTTTAAAACATGTTGTGCATATTTACACAGTATTCTTGCAAACTTCAAACTTTAATTTTTTAAGTGAGTAAAATAAAAAACTAATGCGTGCTGACAAGCGATGCATGTAGACTTGATCTCCACCCAGATGTCAACATCTGGTTTGCTGTGTGGGGGTNTAATGCGTGCTGACAAGCGATGCATGTAGACTTGATCTCCACCCAGATGTCAACATCTGGTTTGCTGTGTGGGGGGTAGGTGCAATATTTCACAGATAATTATAGCATATTTTGTAGTTGATAAACTTGAAATAGTAAACTGTTTTAAGAAAAGAAGGTCTAGGTTACAAGAACTTTTTTAAGACAAAAAAATTAGCATTGCATTTGTGTTATTTTCTCATAGTCTGTCATTGTCACCCTTCTTTTATGCATANTTTAAGACAAAAAAATTAGCATTGCATTTGTGTTATTTTCTCATAGTCTGTCATTGTCACCCTTCTTTTATGCATAGAGTATCGAGATGCTACAACGTCACGCCACGTCAGTTGTAGTCCTCCAACCGGCAAATCACATGTGATGGTGGAGCAGGTTTGCTGACTTGGGGTTGTGCTACAGCTTCGTCGTGAGCCGCTCAGAGGCTACCGGGTCACACCTTGTCAGGCCTGGCACTCCAACCTGCGAATTGCACTCGGTGGATGGAGTGGGTTAGCTGACTTGAGTGGTCCAGTTTCTTCTTCGTTGAGTGTACTCAGTTGGGGCTCTACCGTAGGTTTGCGCCAAGTGCCTTTTGTTCACTGGGCCCATGGTATGGGTGGCTGGTAAATCATGTCAGGTTTTGCAACGTACGAACTACCCAGTTAAGGGAGTCCACATTTCTACCCTAATATCGGCAATGGTTTGGCAAGACCCGGTCACCTGCCGCTCCCTTGGGGGACGGCGTTTAGGGGGGTTGAGAGGTACAAATCTACCTTGGAATTAGTATGCAGTGCGACGACTTAATCGTGTTTATTTTCAGGAGAATTAACACGGTGGCCTGCACGAACTCCCAGGCTATCAATGTTACCAAGCAACTGGCGGAAGTTACGTTACTAACAGGTGAAGGAGACCTGTTAAAGCAAAGAGCAAGTCTAGAGCAACTAATAAAGCAGTCGTGAGAACGACTCTCCTCCCTGTTTGGGTGGCGTCATTCCTTGCTGCTCTCTCTTGGTGAGGGTTGGAAACTGATAGTTCTGTGTTGCTGGTGGTATCCTGGTGCTCGCTTAGGGGCAGGCTGGCTCTGTTAGGTGGCTGGGTAGAGGTGCATGATTGACATGTATATTTTATTGTTGCTGGCAACGACGTTTAGTATTCATCTCCGGGGCATAGCAGTCCGGGTTCATCCACCGGTTAGGTGGTCGTGGCTTCCCATGGACTGAGTTGAAGTCGTAGATGGATACATGGTGTATTGCCAGCTACGCGTCATGCGTCAACATGTTGTGAATAGAATGTGTAAACTCTGACTGGCTCAGAACAATATTTCCCTTCAAAATAAAGTGGCAATAATGTGTTGTACGAACAACACAGTAGCAGTACATGTTACAACATGTAAACAATAAATTGAACACAAGATGTTACCACTTACCAATATTTATATATTTTCATTGTCCTTTGTTTGGCATCAATAAAGTTTGGTGAAGGCAAAGTAAGTCATACTACCACAGGAAAATACAACACATTAGGACACATTTGACACGTAAAACGAGGGAATATGCAGCTTNAGTAAGTCATACTACCACAGGAAAATACAACACATTAGGACACATTTGACACGTAAAACGAGGGAATATGCAGCTTGGAAACACATGTGGGCTGTAGACAATTTCTGACTGCAGTAGTTTTCCTGCTAACTTTTTGAAATATGGCAATGGTGTTATTAAATCACTATAAAATAAAAATAAAAACATTGCTAGTGCATNCCTGCTAACTTTTTGAAATATGGCAATGGTGTTATTAAATCACTATAAAATAAAAATAAAAACATTGCTAGTGCATGCCTGAATCAATCTCCTGTATAATTTTATATTTTTACACGAGTGTGATGGCCCACTTAACTAATGCTTATGTTAGAATCACAATCTGAAAACCATGTCCAAAAAGTAGCATAGGTAACTGTAGCAACTGTAACAAAATAAATCCAAAAAATGTGTTAAAAATCAAAGTCTAAGTGAACAGCGTAATGAAGCCATCAATAAATACAAATCAAAATCGTAGTCGGTGAAGAAATGCCAAAAGTTTGACTGGTCTGACTTATAGCACTAGATAATCAAAAATATAACAACAAGCGAACCTCTCAGGAATACATATTACATTGAGACCAAGTAGAATTGATGGAACAGGGCAGGAAAAAAAAAAAAAGAGGATAAAAGGCAAAGTATTATTGGTGTTTTTTTTTTTGCCTCTTGCTTTGCGCATAAGGTTCACATTGGCTGGTTTTGCTGCCATAAAGGAGGGTGTTGAATGTGCCATGCTGCGCATATGTATCTTGGCAGACAATTCCAGTGCAAGAAAGAGAACTGCACCAGCAGAGGCGGCACTGTAGAAAAGCTGTCAGGTCAACGACGTCACTCGTATGCTAGTGATGGTAAATTTTAATGAATATTTGCTTTTTTTTAACCATGCAACGCATTGTGCGAGGGCAGTGTCCGTACAACCTTTGTTACTTTTTACCGTTGCAGCTTTCAAATGTATTTTATAAAGTTTATTGGCAATTCTTTGTTTTTAATTTTTTTGACCAAATTTCCATTTTTAACGGTTTACAAAAATCTGTTAGTACGAACAAGGTGTCTGTACGAAACGGGTGCCGTACGAATGAGGTTCGGGTGTACTGAAGAATAACTTAAAAAACTAGGGCAACATTTTATGATTGTTGAATCAGCAGGTAATTAATACATCAGCAGAAGTGCCAATTTGATCAACATTGGAAAATTCGGTAGAAGCGAATTTGAATTAGCACAGCTCTTCTTAAATAAATGTCCAAGTAATTTGTAAGGGAAATTAATTTTTTTCCTTTGGCCAGAATAAAAAATTGGAATTGTCTTAATTCCAAGGTGCTTCTGCATGAAAGAAAATATGATAGAAGCCTTTTTATACAACTTCTAGTTTCATAGTTTTCTTTATTTTATACCTTTGAAGTTTTTTAGTCCCATTTGTTGTTTTTGGCTGCATGAATGTTACTCTTTGTTTTACATTTTCCTGCATTTTGCAACTTTTTTCCTGGTTCCTAGAAAGGTGTGGAAATTGCATTTAACTGTATAGTATTATTGTAGAAAAATTAATTTGGAAATTTACATAAGTCAAAGAAGTTACTACAGTACTGTAATTTCTGTGGCTTTTTTGTAGTGACTGCCAGCACGTCCTTTGCGACCCGTCACATTCTGCAGAAGCTGACATCTGTGTCAGGATCCAACTTGGTGTGGACCCGAAGCATGAGGCAAATGGCAGTGCTGGTTTGTAAGTATTTTATTAGGCTGTTACGTACTATCCCATCCATTTGTTGAATTTATGTGCTGTAAACCCAGGAATGAAATATCTAAGTAGTTGGCAGAGTACTGTAGAATCCTGTTAGAGAACAAATTCTCCATATGTATAACAAACTNAATGAAATATCTAAGTAGTTGGCAGAGTACTGTAGAATCCTGTTAGAGAACAAATTCTCCATATGTATAACAAACTAAACCAGCTGACAAGTTAGTAATTTACCTGTTTGAATGGTCAGGAAATAGCAAGGATACTCTGTAGTTACTGTATTTCATNTTAGTAATTTACCTGTTTGAATGGTCAGGAAATAGCAAGGATACTCTGTAGTTACTGTATTTCATTGCATGGCAATATGTTGTTTACGTTTCCATGCGCATCTTGCATGGAAGTGGACGGAAATGTCGACCTTGTGCGACATTGGCAACTGGTCGCCTTAGCAACGGGCTGTCCAATCAACGCATGTCATGAACAGTGTTTCCGCTCGCAAAATCCGTAGCAGTTTGTTCAGCACGTGCGGCACATGTTACTGAGGCGTCTTTGTTCAGTCAGTCAGGGAAGTGGTTCGTTGGTAATCTTGTGTTTGCACAATGGGCAAATAAAATAACTACAGGCCAGGATTTATGTTAAAGGTGATTGTGTTTGCAAAAAAAAAAATTGGAAATTGAGTGGTTGAAGGAAAATTTTCTGTAAATGAGAAGCTAATACGCGACTGGCGGAAAATGAAAGAGAAACTAAGCAGCACAAATCAAGGTAGGCGTGCCTTTCGTGGTCCGAAAAACTTTAAATTTCCTATGATTGATGGAGAAGTTCTTACACACTGAAGAATTGCGAAACAATGGTTGTAGTGTCGTATGAAGTGTTACAAGTCACTCATACAATTAAATCTGCAATGTTATTAACAATCTTTGCAGGCGAAGATAATTACTACAATCGTTATGTGCCCTAATACAATTTGTTTACTTTTTTTTAGAGTGGTAAGATGGCCATTGTGTGTACATATATTGGGTGATGCGAATGTAAATACCTAAGTGTAAATACGAACAGAAAACTGCAGTTGGGATTTGGTAAATTTTTGATTCAGACTTGTTTGTATTGCTTTTAAATATATATATATAAAATAGTATGCTTAAAAATAAATAATGTGTAGTGTTAGCGAACATTTTTTTGCCATTGTATTTTTCTTTGAACAATTGGCGCACCCAAGATTTTTTTTCACTAAATTTGGCATAAAATACGTTATTATTATGCGATGGATTATGGTACAGTGGCAGAAAGTGGTTGCTGTAAGTGTTACCCCATGTGCTTGATGTTAACTTTGGCAAATCGTGACGAATATTGCCTTGGAAGGAAACTCTGCGTTCAGCTGTTGACTACAGTAAATGAAACACAGTGAATTACGTCACATTTGTTTCTGCCACATTGTATCCTCCCACCACAGCTGTTCTGTCAATGAAGAAAAACAGTGTTTTTTTTTCTTCTAAACAAATGCACTAAGTCCAATGCACAAATTTTATGCTGTTTGTGCACAAATTTGATGCTGTTTGTAATCACTATTTATTTCTGTTTCCCCAGATTGAGAATACAGGTTTAGTTACACAGAAATGAACAAGTTACCCGCCTGCCATTTTGTCTCGCTGCCTTCCATTGTGTTTAGTCTCACAATTCACTGTGCCAAGAATTTTGAATGCAACGTACAGGGATCTAAGGTATAACTTTTAGTTTATGATCACTCAGGTGTGAACGTACTGCTTTCTGGAAAATGTTACATTTTACCAGTAGCAACTATTCAACAAATACAACCACAAGAAAATCACCTTGAAAAAGAGATTATAACAGTCAATGTAACATGATATTACTGTCTCATGTATTTACGGGCACACTCTTAGACTATTGGTAAGGACATGCTTTTGTGGTGTTATTCAAAGGGGAATTTTGTTTTTAAAAATACCAGATTTTCGTGTTATCAGTTTTGTTATGAAAGACTTTTAGATTTAAACTTTATAACTAAATTTCTGCACTATTAAAGCCAAAATTGCACTGTGTTATTTTAATGCAGATTTTATTAAAAATTTATGATCACTTAACAATAATTTATTCTTATATGCATAATTACATTAAAATTTTATAATATTTATGCAAATGCATGAACGAGAGAANATGAAATATCTAAGTAGTTGGCAGAGTACTGTAGAATCCTGTTAGAGAACAAATTCTCCATATGTATAACAAACTTAACCAGCTGACATGTTAGTAATTTACCTGTTTGAATGGCCAGGCAATAGCAAGGATACTCTGTAGTTACCGTATTTCATTGCATAATCGTTGCATGGCAATATGTTGTTTACGTTTCCATGCGCATCTTGCATGGAAGTGGACGGAAATGTCGACCTTGCGCGACATTGGCAACTGGTCACCTTAGCAACGGGCTGTCCAATCAACGCATGTCATGAACAGTGTTTCCGCTCGCAAAATCAGTAGCAGTTTGTTCAGCACGTGCGGCACATGTTAATGAGGCATCTTTGTTCAATCAGTCAGGGAAGTGGTTCGTTGGTAATCTTGTGTTTGCACAATGGGTAAATAAAATAACTACAGGGCAGGATTTATGTTAAAGGTGATTGTGTTTGCAAAAAAAAAAAAAATTGGAAATTGAGTGGTTGAAAGAAAATTTTCTGTAAGTGAGAAGCTAATACGCGACTGGCGGAAAATGAAAGAGAAACTAAGCAGCACAAATCAAGGTAGGCGTGCCTTTCGTGGTCCGAAAAACTGTAAATTTCCTATGATTGATGGAGAAGTTCTTACACACAGAAGAATTGCGAAACAATGGTTGTAGTGTCGTATGAAGTGTTACAAGTCACTCATACAATTAAATCTGCAATGTTATTAACAATCTTTGCAGGCGAAGATAATTACTTCAATCGTTATGTGCCCTAAGACAATTTGTTTACTTTTTTTTAGAGTGGTAAGATGGCCATTGTGTGTACATATATTGGGCGATGCAAATGTAAATACCTAAGTGTAAATACGAACAGAAAACTGCAGTTGGGATTTGGTAAATTTTTGATTCAGACTTGTTTGTATTGCTTTTAAAAATATATATAAAATAATATGCTTAAAAATAAATAATGTGTAGTGTTAGCAAACATTTTTTTGCCATTGTATTTTTCTTTGAACAATTGTCGCACCCAAGATTTTTTTTCACTAAATTTGGCATAAAATACATTATTATTATGCGATGAATTATGGTACAGTGGCAGAAAGTGGTTGCTGTAAGTGTTACCCCATGTGCTTGATGTTAACTTTGGCAAATCGTGACGAATATTGCCTTGGAAGGAAACTCTGCGTTCAGCTGTTGACTACAGTAAATGAAACACAGTGAATTACGTCACATTTGTTTCTGCCACATTGTATCCTCCCACCACAGCTGTTCTGTCAATGAAGAAAAACAGTGTTTTTTTTTCTTCTAAACAAATGCACTAAGTCCAATGCACAAATTTTATGCTGTTTGTGCACAAATTTGATGCTGTTTGTAATCACTATTTATTTCTGTTTCCCCAGATTGAGAATACAGGTTTAGTTACACAGAAATGAACAAGTTACCCGCCTGCCATTTTGTCTCGCTGCCTTCCATTGTGTTTAGTCTCACAATTCACTGTGCCAAGAATTTTGAATGCAACGTACAGGGATCTAAGGTATAACTTTTAGTTTATGATCACTCAGGTGTGAACGTACTGCTTTCTGGAAAATGTTACATTTTACCAGTAGCAACTATTCAACAAATACAACCACAAGAAAATCACCTTGAAAAAGAGATTATAACAGTCAATGGAACATGATATTACTGTCTCATGTATTTACGGGCACACTCTTAGACTATTGGTAAGGACATGCTTTTGTGGTGTTATTCAAAGGGGAATTTTGTTTTTAAAAATACCAGATTTTGGTGTTATCAGTTTTGTTATGAAAGACTTTTAGATTTAAACTTTATAACTAAATTTCTGCACTATTATAGCCAAAATTGCACTGTGTTATTTTAATGCAGATTTTATTAAAAATTTATGATCAGTTAACAATAATTTATTCTTATATGCATAATTACATTAAAATTTTATAATATTTATGCAAATGCATGAACGAGAGAAAGCCTTGTATTTTAACTAAGATAATGCAAATCATTACCATAGGTGAAATAATCACTTTTTAGGGTTTTGCCTTTTCTTTTTCTAATGCATATTTAGGTTCCTAGACAGTGTGGATTTTCTGTTGCAATTTTACATGAATGTCTTCAATATAGTTTTATAGAAAGGAAAAAGAACACTCCAACCTGAAAATTGAACAATTTTTTTATTTGCTTTTACAATTTTGTTATTTTCATAAAATGAGCATTTCAGTATTATCCACACAGTATATGATATTTACTGGTGTTCTTCACTTATTTAAAATGACAACCTAAAATTAATTTTTTTCTTTCCATCATCTGAAAATTTAAATTGTTGTAATCTCTTGGTTTCTACATATTTTGGTAAGAATTGTTAGTTATTGTTTTACAGATAAAATAATATATTTTAGCTAAATTTAATTTAATTTTGTGTTTTGACTGAACTTTTTGTGTTAAGTTGTGTATTAACTTGCATTTCAGTGTTTGGCGGTGTATTAGCATGAATTTCTGTGTTATTTTGGTTTTATCACTATTCATCATATAATCTTGTGTCTAACTATTAGCAAGAGACATATCTTCAAAATGGACATAACGAGTTCACCACTGGGAGTTCTTAGTGTCACAACTCTTACAACACCATTTTCACCAGGATGAATTTTAATGACTCTGGCTGTTCTCCATTTCAATGGTAGCAAGTTTGATTCCCTCACTTGGACGACAGTGTCTTTCGCTACATTGGAAGTAGCAACATTCCACTTGGTTTTTTGATGAAGTTTACAGAGATGTTTGTCGTTCTAGTGTTTCCAGATGTGCTATTTTAGTTTTGTGAGTAACTGTCACCGATAGAGATTGTTCTCCACTATGTGAGAGAGATCTTTCTCTGATATCCCAATAATAGGAGCATCAATCAAAATATGCAGTGGAGTGAGAACATCAAATCCTGAGGTACTCGTAGAGAGGAGACACAACAGTCTGGAGTTAAAAACTGTAGATATTTCATTAAAGGGTGTTGCTAACTTCTCGGCGGNGTAGAGAGGAGACACAACAGTCTGGAGTTAAAAACTGTAGATATTTCATTAAAGGGTGTTGCTAACTTCTCGGCGGTAAGTATTTGTTCACTGGTCAGTTTTCTCATATGCAGTTTTACAGACTTGACAGCGGCTTCCCACAAACTTCAGAACTGGGGTCCTGCTGGTGGATTGAAGTGCCAAACATTATTAAGGCCAGTTAAGTAATCATGCAATGTCTGCCAAGCCGGCTCAGAGAACAGTGCTTAATGCACTTCCTTCAGGTATGTTAGCACCAACAAAATTTGTGCAATGATCTGAGAAGATGGTTCTTGTTCCTCTCAGAGTTACAAATCTTTTCTAGGCAGCTAAAAATGCATCAGTACACAGAGATGATACAACTTCCAAATGGAATGCCTTATTCGACATGCACACAAACACACAAAGGTTGTTTAGGAACCTTGCGTGTTTTAGAGCGCTTTGAACTAATGACTCCAGCAAAGTCAACATTACAGCTGTGCCGATTCACAAAATTATGCAGAGATGTCAATTCACAGATGTTCTGATTTTGTAATGCAGATTCTCAGATGTGCTGCAGATGTATAAAAAAGCTTTGTACTTATATTTAACTTGAATGTAGGTTACTGTTATACTCAAACCATGGTATAGGTGAGGTGAAGGACTATTAAAAGCAATTTTTTAACTTATTTCAGTATGCAGTGTTCATAAACTAAATAGAGTAATACATAATACAACAAACCATGCGAGTTCAAGAGAAGACAAAAAAAATATAAGTTGGTCTATATTCATAGAAATACTTACTTGAATACAAAAAACCGTAAGCATGGGTAAGGAGTTTTCTTGTTTTGTTGCTGTTGAAGTCAAGTAATAAGTTTGAAACAAAAATGGTGGGGGGGGGGGGTTTGTTTTTATACATGCATTGGTTCTGCAATAAACATGATTAATGTTGTCGCGTGATCAGGCCTTAGCTGAATGCCTTGCCTGATCACGCCTTCAAACATTAAATCTGTAAACGAGCGGGATTGCAACACCACCATTTGGTCGTCCATCCTTGCGAAAGAAGACAGTTGCAGAAATCCCCTCCACCGGTCACTGAGCGGGGCCGCACAACCATGCGCTTGATATAGACCATCTCGTAGAATCAGCCTCTGGCAACTTTAACAAGGTGATGACTTTCCAGTTAGGTTTAAATAAAATTGCATGAATTAAATGTAATGAATAATCACCTTAGTATTCAATTTAAAACACCCCCGATCAATATTCATTTAAATAGCAACTATATAATCTTCATGTAATAAAACTGATCTTATACTGTTGTGCTCTACCGAATCATGAGTCATTATTGAACTACCCCCCTAGCAACTTTCAAGTACGAATTGCCTCAAAAGCTATTTCGTAACAACAGGTATGCTGTTCTTTTTAGGGGATGTTCGTGAAAATTGACGCATGGGCTCATCTACTGCACCAACATTATTTTCGGACTTGACGGCAACCATCACATATATTCGGCATTTGCGTCAACACACAGAGTTTAAGTTTTCAAGCTTACGGTCACGGGGTTGCTAGGACCGTTCTTAATGCAAGGGTTGAAGAATTGGCGTTCCAGCGTTGTAACACAGTCCTCTTCGCTAGCTCAAAAGCTATTGCACATGCCGTGGATTCAGACCACACAACAGTACGGCGAGTTCGTCGAGGCGAGCACCTGCACCCCCATAAACGGCATAAGGTTCAGACATTATTTTCAGTTGACTACTGTCAACGGGAACAATGTAGCCTTGTACTTCGCGAACAAACTGTCGTAGACCCTCAGCCCTCAGTTCATAATGCGCTCTTTGCTCGCTGATGAGGCCACGTTTGCCGCGGATGGCTGTATCAACCCGAGAGTCAGTCATGTATGGGGACCTGCCAATACACGTGCCATGATGAACCGAGGCTACCAACACAGAGTTTCCTTGATATATGACCTGCCAACTGATATATCTTGAAGAGTTTTCCAGAATCCGTACTAATGCTGGCATAATTCGTAAGTCGTGTTTGTGAATATCTCAATAATACCTTCGGCAGCATCTGAGAGAGACATGACGGCTCAGTAAATGAGGCCTCCTTATCACCGTACCTCATGCTGCTGGATGATCTCCGTCAGGGATTCATAAATATCTTGTCAGCAAAATGCTTGTACAATTTGAAGATGTAGGAAGTAAAGTCACAGAGGCTGCACGTATTGGAAAAGGTATCTTCAGACACATTCGCCAGGACATCATCATGCCAATAGTTGCCGTCACCACCCATAGACAAAGTATCGTCGCATGCTAGTGGCGTACACACTCATCAAATACTCTTTTTAAGTACAGTTTGCCACGATAAGCAATGATGGCATCTCAGAACCAGCGAGTGGCGTTGCTCAGCTGCAAGTTATGCTACTGCAGCGTCGTAGATGTTGAACGGACACGGAAGGCAAATTTTCTAGTTATAGATGTTCGTTCATATGAACAAGATAAAGGAGACTAGAGCTGTTTGAAATTTTCGTGTCGGCTACCGCACTATTCTCATTTGAAATACTTTTTAAATAAACAACGATACGTCAATATAATTCATCCACTCTGTCAACTGTATACTAAGCACATCCAAATATAACTACTAACCAATTACTCAGCCAAAATGTCACTCTGTCGACATTTTACCAGAAACCGGAATTATTAAAGATAATTTCAAGTTTGTAAGCCGTCCTCTGATAAGCCTCCGGGCACAACACCGGAGGACGTTAATAAGCCCTTTCCAATTATAATTCCTGATAACTAAGGAAAATAAATTCACTATCGGCAATGCATTTGTCTATTTCCATAACATCCATCATTATGTAAGAATTTCTATTGGATTTATATTGGTTTCGTCATAACAGACACTTGTGCGAACTTCATCGAACTTCTTTATCCATTAAGTTACACTTATTTGCAACAAAACATTTTCTTCGTGCAGTGCACACATTTTTCGGTAAAGATAGGCTCCAGTTACTCTTATGGGCAGAGACTGCATGTTTTGGGACCTCAATCACTTGGCATTGAGCTCGGGGAGGTGCGCTGGCGAGTGTGGTCGGGTGGGTACACGAATTGGAGTGTAGCTGAGGATTGAGTTCAGGCATCTGACCACCTTATCGGCGGCTGAAGGCCGACTTGGAGCTATTGGTTTCTTAGGCGGTGTGGGGGTATGTGTGCGTGTGTNTTGATGAGAAAAGTAATGACAAGTTTACTGTTCTGCATATTTCTGCTGGAAGTGTGACGTGCCATGAGTCAAAGGCTTTTCATGTTTAAAAACAGTGTGTCCTATGGTTGTACGTATTTTTGTAGTTCTGCTACTGTACCTGTCAACTTTGATAGGAGTCCCCTTATCTGATGTTGCCCAGCATGTTGGCAAAGAGGAAGATCTTCACTGGGAAGCAAAATAGCTTAAGGCACGAATATAACATCCTCTCGAATTTATCACAGCCGATCATCACAAAAGTCATGCCAGTGTCAAGGCATGTAACCAAATTATTGTTTTCATTCCGGCACAACTTAGTAGTTTAGTAACATAAAATTTTTCATTCGCGAGACACGAAAGGTAATTGTTAGGTGAGAATGTTTGTTGTTTATAAACTAAAAGCACCATGGCTTGACTTGCACGTTCAGTAACTCAATGTCTGTTATAAAAAAACTCGACTTGAGTGACAAGTTGATCTTTGTTGACTCAACTCGACACAATTTTTCGTGACTTGACTGATTACTAGTTTTTATTAAAAGAAATCAATTGATGGGTGGAATTTTGTAATGGAAAGTAATAGCATTACAACTGCGCGGACAGGAAGAGGAGCTTGTGCTGCCATTACAAGCTGCAGCAAAAAGATGAATTACTTTCTCTATGCTGTAAGTAAATAAAAATTATTATGTACACATTTAACATGCATTGATAATTTGTAAATTTAAGTGTCAGAATGTTTTTACTATGAACGTAACAATTTAGCAGTTTGTCTGAACGGGCAAATTCCTAACATATATATAAACTTCCAAATATATATAATTGTGTTTTACTAATTTGTGTTTCTACTATATTCAAATGTTCCTCTTTGCTTATAGAATTTTAATTTGTATTACTACAAATGAGATTTCATGACACCCGTTCTATGATGTGTTGGGCGCTTGATAGATGTGGCAACAGGGCTTGGTAATGCTCGCCAATAGGCTGATACTCAGCGGCAAAGAAGTTCTGTGCCTCTTATAGTGGCCTTTTCCCGCTATAATATGTACATACATGTATACACATCTACACCAACACACATACACGCATGCACCCACAAATGCGTACTCTCTCTCTCTCTCTCTCTCACATACACATGCGCGCACACACACACATACACATGCGCGCACACACACACACACACACACACCCCCCCTAAACACTCGTCATAACATTTCATGTTACTGGGGATTTGAAGTACATCTTATGTTTTTCAACATTACAATTTCATTACAGTTAAAACCTCTCAGGAATGGTCTTGCAGGCCTTGTTCACAATTATATTTTTTGGACGGATATTTTTGCAGGTAAGGCACATCANTGGTCTTGCAGGCCTTGTTCACAATTATATTTTTTGGACGGATATTTTTGCAGGTAAGGCACATCAGTATGATGAGCCAGTGCTGCTGGTTGGAGGGACCGGTTGTGGCAAAACTACTCTGTGTGAGAAGATGTCAGAAATCAACGGTCAGCAATTGTACACCATCAACTGCCACATGAACAGCGAAAGTTCTGATTTTCTTGGTGGTTTACGACCTACACGAGAGCACTCTAAGGTAAACCTAACCAGTATACTAATGGATTATATTAGGGTGATAAATATTGGTACTGCTTTAACATTAGTTTGTTGGCAATTACCCCTTATTATAAATACCTCGTTTCAGAGCCATGGTTCTTAATTTGTGACCCAGATGTGTCTCATTTTTAGCTTAAAAAAAATTTTATTAAAACATTTTATGCTTAATTATTGAACGTACTTGAATCATACATACAATTTCAGAACTACTATATGTTGTAATTACTTTTCCTTTTTTTTTANAATTATTGAACGTACTTGAATCATACATACAATTTCAGAACTACTATATGTTGTAATTACTTTTCCTTTTTTTTTAGAAAATATTTCAATTTTACAAAACAAATTATTTCTATACATAATAGGGATTTTTTCATGCATTTTTNTTTTTTTTTAGAAAATATTTCAATTTTACAAAACAAATTATTTCTATACATAATAGGGATTTTTTCATGCATTTTTTTCTGCCTACCACGTGATAGTATGATAAAATTTAAGACTCACTTTGTGGTTCTTTCTTTTTTTGCGTATGTATGACTCGAGAATAACACATTTTAAATAGACTATGATTTTGCATGAGAAAAATGGACACCTACATGTTGATGTGCCTGTGACTTCAATGTACATGTTCTTCTTTCTTGCAGATGACTTAGCAGGTTACTTGTTGTATTTTGAATTTTTATTATATTTGGTTGTTATGGAGGATTTTGATGTTGCAGCATTACCAAACATCAGTAAGTATTGCATACTGAATACTCCCACTGTTCAAGTATACAACAAAATANACATGTTGATGTGCCTGTGACTTCAATGTACATGTTCTTCTTTCTTGCAGATGACTTAGCAGGTTACTTGTTGTAATTTGAATTTTTATTATATTTGGTTGTTACGGAGGATTTTGATGTTGCAGCATTACCAAACATCCGTAAGTGTTGCATACTGAATACCCCCACTGTGCAAGTATACAACAAAATATACTCCTGATACCTGCAAGCATTCAAAGTAAAAAAAAAAGCACGAAGCGTGTTCAAATGTAATTAGAGGTGTAAAACGCTAGGCAATTGGCGGCAAAAGAACGTGTCCGGTGTGTGAAGATCATTTCATTGTTAAGTGAGTCTGTTTTACCTTAATTGCACGGGTCTAATTCACAATACTGTAATGTTTATTTGAAAGGCGGTGCCTGTACGACTAATCAGAAATTGCTGTTATCTTCCATAAAAATTTATAATTTTGTTTGCACTATAACACAGGTGCCATATTTACCGCATTGTAAGCTAACCTTTTTTATCAATTTGAATCTTCCATATTCACACCTTGGCTTAGAATTGGGACAGGCAATACAATGTTTACCCGAGTACGGGTCACACCTTTTATGCAGATTTTGTGTGTCTAAAAAATAGGGTGCAACCCTTAAAAAAATGGTATATTTTTACTGTGGGATACAATATATATATATATATATATATATATATAAAATTATACTCTGTTGGTTTTTCCTAAATAAAACTTAGGACAAAAAACTTATTTGGATATTGACACATCATGGGCGTAGTCATTCTCTTATCTTGCCTTGCCACAANGCTGTCTTTGGCCATCTCTGCTGGCTCACCGCCGCCGCTCTCTCTCCGCATCCTCACTATCACACCCCGCACCCCTCGTGCTGGCCCTGTCCACCGGGTATAAATAGAGCTCGCAACCCGCAAAATACGAGGTTGTCTTGCATCAGTCCAGTTGTAGATTGTTACTCTGTCCAAGCACCGATCGACGTCACCTCATCCTTCGCGGAACGCCACTGCCTGAGAACGGACTGACTTCTTCAAGTCGTCACTGCTAAACACCGCTCAGTCAAACCAGCATACTGAATCAGCTATACTTCTAGCTACCTTGTTGTTCGTTGCCTTATAAGAGTTCAAATTTTGCTGATTTGGGGTCATCCTCACTCCCCGCGCTGCTGCGTCTTTTGAGACTAGTTAACATACCGGTTGACAACCTAGAATCAGTTCTTCAGGCCCTAGTCAGGGTACAGGCTGGTGTATGTTTGTTTACTGATCAGACAATAAACAGACATTAATCCAACTTGGTTGAGTTGTCACTCCCAGCACTCTTTTCTTTCTTCACCTTGCTCCTGCTATCTTCTGCTTCTTTGTTATACCCTAGTACACTCTTGTAGGAGTAGACACGAGCCGGAACCTACTTTTCTTACCTCTTCTGTAGATCTGTCTCCATGTGTTACTTAGGAAGCCTGCCTTTCTAGGTCACAGAAGGATAGCAGAGTTCACCCTAAGAAATTATACACAGCTATTAAATTGTGACATATTTATTCTGATGAGAATAAACACAGTGGCCCGTACTATCTCCTAAGTTCGATAGTCGTTCTGTTTAGCAACTGACTGACCCTACAAAAGTGAAATAAGGAAGACAGGTAAGGTGCCTGTCTGAATATCAGAGCAAATGTCTAGAAAATTTATAGTTAGTTGATATCTGGGCTTGAGGCATATTGTATGTCCTGAAGGGATTCTGGGTACCACTTAGCTGTGTTCCGGTTAAGTGTGTTGATCAATGACATCGGTGGCCGAGAGTGCTTGTGGCCTCTTCGGTGGATGGCAGATGCAAGGATATGTGGCTGGCTGGTTGCCAGTAGGCAGCTTGTCAAATTGGGGACTCCTCAAGAGGTGTAGGCAGTGAATTTCAGCAGTAGAAGGTGCTAAGATGAGCTGTCGGAATCAACTTCTGACGATGGTGACTCGTCAGGGAGGAGTTGGCCGGGCGATACCATTGAAAGTTGATGTGGCTCATTGTCAGCTGATCTTCCCTCGGCTGGACAACTCATCATGGAGGAGGAGAAGTTGGCCAGAAGTACTGTTGGCGGTGGTCAATTGAACGGCTGCTGGTCTTACTTCGGAGGTGATTAATAGTCTTGCAGTGGCTCCTCAGGGAGTAGGAGCACAGGGAGGTGCTGGGGCGAGCTGCCCAGGAACAACCGGCATTTTCTAGGGTGCGTTGTCTTAGATCACCTGGCCCAGAATAATGTCACCTGCTGGGGAGGCTTCGGGTTATCCCCTCTTTCCTCGTGCGCTTGGCCGTTTGCCCCACGCCTGGCGATTGCAAAAGACTGGGGGTAGTTTGAATGTTCAACAGGCCAGTATGTGGCGCTCAATTAGGGGCAACAGTATTACGTTGCTGCATTTGTATTCTCCCTTTCTCAGATAATTAAGACACATTGTGCGCCCGGGCTAATTATTATTTATGTTCATCTCTTTCTTCCATCTTATTTATATATGCTCCGGAAGTCTTGCCGGTTTCATAAATACAGCATGGGTGCTTGTGGTTCATGCCTCTTGTTAAACCGGCCTCTCTCTAGTACCTCATGACATTACACAGAATGATGCGAATTCTAAAAATAATTTAGCCCTTACGCATTGTGTGTCACACTAATGGTGACAAAAGTAAGGGCTGCATCAAATGGGCTTATGGCAAGTGCAGTGACTTGGAAAGTACCCTTACATTTCTGTTGGTGATTTTTGTGTAATCTCTTCTACTGTATCACGTGGTTTCATGCTAGATGTTTGCAACATTTAATTAAAAGAG
The DNA here is from genome assembly GCA_002778355.1 of Clitarchus hookeri. NCBI lineage: Eukaryota > Metazoa > Arthropoda > Insecta > Phasmatodea > Phasmatidae > Clitarchus > Clitarchus hookeri. Next base: position 818,844 of record NQII01000473.1, read on the forward strand.
TAATAACTTTATGTTTGCAGGAAAAGGAACTGGCATTGTTTGAGTGGGTTGATGGTCCTCTGGTACTGGCGATGAAGGAAGGCTGCATATTTCTTGCAGATGAGATCTCTCTTGCGGAGGATAGTGTGCTTGAGAGATTGAACCCTCTACTAGGTTAGTCAAAGATTGTTAGTACATAATTTTATAGTGTATCTAATGGAAAAAATTGTAAATGCATTTTGGTGTTCCCTACTAGTTAAATACCTATACATTATAATCTCTGTATAAATTATTTTCTCAAAGTAATTTTTACTTTAAAGTCCATGTTTAAAATCCCTGGCAGATATAATATTGTTAAATACATGTTCAGTATAAATTTTGTTTTAAAATTTAAAATGAAACCAGTCCTCCTTTCTTTTCTCCCTTTCCGTCTTCCAACTCTATTCTTTTAGGGGTCCAGAAAAGGTACAGTAATCTAAAGTGTAAAGAAGTGTAGAAAAAAGAATAACTTGTACACCACTTGCCTTACCGAGATTAAAAAAGATAGGTGTAAAATAAAAAATATGTAAAATCAGTGGGTGCAAAAAAAATGGTTCTACTGTAATTATAAAGCATGGTAGGTGGCCTAACACTTTGTTATAAGCTTGATAACATGCGAGAATGTTTTATGTAAACTATTAATATTACCACACAATGGCACTTGTTTCCCATAATGAACATTACTATTGTCAGCTTTTCATAGAATGTATATGGTATTGATCAGAGTTTAACAATTGGATGTTTTCCGATGGTAGATCACAGCAAATAGTTTAAATTAGTGTTGTTGAGTTAGGGGGAAGAGATAGGCAGCACTCAGTAACTGAGGCTGCAGCATTGACAGGTATGAAGCATGGTGAATATGGAGCAGTAGTGGAATGAAATAGATGAAGAAATGTGACTACCTTGGGAAAATCCAATGCAGAAATGTCAGCTGTGTTTCCCACATGCAAAAATCCAGGTTTGACCCCATAGGGAATTGAACTTGTTTCTTCTTAGTGGAAAATGTGTGTTGTGACCACATCTTCATGGCCTCCAATGGTTGGTGATTAATAGCAGTATGATAGAACTCTATTACATTGTATTTAAATGACGACTGGTGGAAACATTTTGCAAGTTTTCACATTTTTCTACTGTAAAAATTTTTTGCATTCTAACCTTCTACTGGTCAGTGTGCGAGACATGAAGACACTGATTACTTAGACTATCACAAGTAGTGTGTATAGTGTCTGACTCCCAGAAATTTTTGTAAACCTGTACATAAACATAGTAGCATACTCCTTATGGCTTCAGCAGGAAGCTGGTTGGATACTTTCAGTGTAGAGACCAGTGTTTGGCAGGGACAGTGCTGAAGCCTCAACAGGGGGTCTGAGGATCATACCAAATGTGTGATCATGTCCCACAGTTTTCTTAACAGTAGAGAGGGTGAAAAATAGCATTTATGCATGCCATTTATAGCTTTTAAATTTTCACATGTAGCATTTATATAGTACTTATTAATAATTTTATAAATTATTATATGCGCTAATTATGATAAGAAAAAAATGAATTTAACAAACAAAACATTTATTAGTTAGTCATAAAAAAACATATTGACATAGCAACAAAACTGCTAAATATTTCTCATCAGTTTGTTATGAAAAGGAACATTATTGCATTATTGAGAGACAGCAAAACAACTCTAAAATTTTTTCATCAGTTGATTCTGCAGAGTGGCTGGTAATGTTGCCTGTCGTTTGTTGTCATTCTGCTTAATAAATTGCTTCATTTTGTCAACGTGACTGATGTTTTACATGTTTTCCAACGTATCATTTTTTTCCCAGTTAATGCGAAGGTTGCACGGCTTGCACATCAAAATATTCATATCACTTATATAAAAATAATGGGACTTATACACCATTGCCCACGAATGTACCGAAATGGACTTGGTCCATCCCATTTTCATGTAAACACAATGGAAACAGTTACTGTAGCCATTAAAATACAACCACTTTGTCTAAAATTTGCGTATATGTTGATAAACACAGCGTGAAAACAAAACAAAGACGATGAAGATAGCCAAATATACCACACTGTATGTGTAGCAGATTGCACTGCGAATGGTTGATGATCGATATATATTGAACCGTAGTAATGCACATCCTACTTTGATTATTCCACATAGAAAATATACTGCAGCCATAAATTCTTTATCTTGTAGTGTTTGTAGACGCTGGTACTGGCGAAAGCAGTGGTGGCTGCAATTCATTGTATGGGTGACATAATAAGTTACTGCAATATGGCGCTGTCTGTTGTTTTTACACAGTAAATTAAATTTTAGACCTTTTCGTGCCAATTCACTAGAAAATGGTATTTTCATCTTTAAAAGCAGATAAATAACTTATCGCATTTGTTCGCGGCAATATAGTTTTTACAATTTTTTACCCTCTCTACGTATCAGTGACTGTCTAAGGGTTGTACTCCATGTACAGTATTCCAGCCAGGGCAAGAAGAAGAAGGAGCAACATCAGACTTATCGTGGCTTGACACGCAGCAGTTCTTGGTACCATTCTTTGCTGAAATCAGGGGTAGTGGGTGATGGTCAATAGTGGCTGTAAGCCTTTTCTGAAGGGCACCTCATCCAATGCTTGTTCAGGGTAGAGGCTCACCAGTATAATGAAGATGGGGTTTGCTGTTGATGGGCTGTGTGTGAAGCCAAGTCCTCTGTGCCTACAGCTTTCAAGTGTAGAAGTACACTTGTGTGCAAGTATTAAGGATGAAGTGCAGAAATTAACAGTAGGCAGCAGGTGAAATTGCAAGACACAAACAATGCACTACTGAACGGCAAGGAGACTGCACGTAGGTGGTTTGTTCGCTCAGCGTCTCGTATGGTATGTGTCCATTGATGCAAACCCTTCGTAGGTGCTGTTTGCCGTGGCGCAAAGAGCACAAAGATTGGGTTTGATTGCTCTGTGGATGAGAGCTAATTTAGTCTCGCTAGTCATTCCAGATGTCTATGCATCTGGAGAAATTGGAGAAGCTGCTATAACCCCTGCAAAATTGTTGAAAAGCACCAGGAGCTTCACATTTTCTAAGCTGGTTCAGTTACTGGTGACAGCTGTTGTACCAAGGTTCTCTTTTGTAACATGCATATTTTCCATGATGCTGTGGGGCCCGAGTTCTCTTCATAGAAGACAACGCTGCACCTTGTCATACATTGGCTGTCGCTGAGCTGTTGGAAGAGTGGTAGCATGTCACCACTCACCAGCGACGAGCTATGGTTGGTACTATAAGAGAAATGGGGCATGATGCCCCAAGCTCAACAACAACCTCATACTGAGCATGAACAGACTGTGCACATCCTCACTGCAGTCAGGGGAGATCATATCCCCTACTGAAAACTCCATTTGTCTTGCCTCCCACCTGTCACATTGATGTTTCTGTCCTCAGTACTGTAGTGCTCAGAACCCACTTTTGAATAAAGGTCCTTAGCATCCTTTGGATTCCTTTCTTCATCAGCGTTTTTCAGCTTTCTCGGACTGTTGCATATTGATGTTATGGTGTGCTTTGTATCTATGTATTATAAAAATTGCTGAACAATGCTACATGTGAAAACCTGTTCCATCCTTAATTTTTTCACACCAATGTTCATTTCATTGTTACAAGTAGTACCAGTTATTAGGTGCAGCAGCTACACGAGATATGATGTTTAACTGCAGACTTAAACCAACTAGAGGGGCCATGATGGTGTAGTGGTGAGACTACTCGCCTCCCACCTAGGCGAACCACGTTCGATTCCTGGTAGGGTCGCTCCCGGATTTTCGCATGTGGCAGCCATGCTGGATAATGCTACTGGTCAGCAGGTTTTCTCAGGGATCACCAGTTTCCCTCGCTCTTGTATTCCGGCACTGCTTCATACTCACCTTACTTCACCCTCATTGGCTCTCAAGAACTCAGCATTAAGAGCCGCCAAATCTCTCTACTCCACTCCATTCCACTCCACTTTAACCAACTAGATAGTACTTAAAAGATTTTTAAATTGTGATGCCAAAAGAACTCATGCTGTCAGGGCTGTCTAATTTTTTCCAGCCATGTCCAATAACATTTTAGTATTTTTTCCATCATGTTAAGTGAATTGTTTTAACTTATTTTTTCTTACTGTAAATTATTGAAGTGATTTTTTTTTTTCAGAGCCAGATCGTGTACTGCTGTTGTCTGAAAAAGGTTCTGATGATAGTGGAACATATATAGTAAAGGCCCACCCTAAGTTTCAGTTTGTTGGCACCATGAATCCTGGAGGGGATTTTGGAAAGAAAGAGGTATTGTGAATTGTAAAATATTTTTGTTTTATTAAAAGTTTATTGTTAACCCTCTATTTTACAGATTCCTCATGGTTCTCCAAAATCTGTCCGTACAAGGCAGTTGGTTGTGCAAACTAGTCTGGCCAAATTTTGACCCATGTTCCTTCCCTTCTCCACCATAAATGGGAAAATTGCTTCCAAACAACACTTTTTGCTAACAGGATACATGAAGTCATGTTCATGCATCTCTGTCAGAAAAATTATGTTTATTGGTAACATGAGAATTTATGTTTTAGGGTAATGTACCGTATTTTATTGCATATAAGTTGCCTGCGCATATAGGTCGCACCATTATTTTCAAAGGGTGTTAAAAAAAAAAAAATTATATTTATTGTTTATAGGTTGCGCTCATCCTTGTAAATCCTGTACAACTTGGCCTGCGCCACGGGTGGCTGATGCACGCGACCTTGGCGAAGGTCGTGTGTCAGTTGTATCCTTGCAAGCAAACGGTGTTGCCAAGCATACACTGCAAACACAGCGTGCCGCAAGTTTGTTGGACGTAGTTCATCTGGAATGTTCTGATATAGTGCTCGAGATGCAGCCTTGACTGCCGGAGTATATATATTTATTGGAAAAAAGAAATAACTTATAAATATGTTATTTAATTTGAAGTGATATTTTTACGACAAAAATTTTATCGAGCTTTCTCTTTATATATTTAAAGTATTTCTAACGATTTATGTTAAAAGCATAAACCTAACCATTATTTCTGCAGTTTATCTTTGTAAGTTTTAAATAAACGTGCAAAATATAGAAAGGCATTTGAATATTTCCGTTACGTAATTCCCTTCGCAATCCTTACCAGAAAAAAATATTTTAAAGGAATCAAAAGGAATCGATTCTTGCTCAATAACTGACAATCGATTATTTCCTAAAGTTATCTGTGGAGCGTAAGAGATAGCAGCACATTAGCGTTGGTTCTTGAGTACCAAATGTTAGCCGTGACTTACACGTCTTTCTCTTATATCGTCTTTGTGCCGCACGTAGTGTTGTTTTGATGTTGTGGCAGTGAAGAAGTGCGACAGTTTCTTGATGGAAAAGTGATGNCTGTGGCAGTGAAGAAGTGAGACAGTTTCTTGATGGAAAAGTGATGTACCTACACCGCAGGTTTCAAAATGAAAGTGATTTTGTTTGCAGAAGAGTTTGGAAATCAAGCCGCAGGCCGTGAATACGTAGTAAATGAAATGTTAGTGCGGGGCTGGAGGAATTTTTCTCACNAGAATAGTTTGGAAATCAAGCCGCAGGCCGTGAATACGTAGTAAATGAAATGTTAGTGCGGGGCTGGAGGAATTTTTCTCACTTATAAGTTGCACCTCGCGTTTTCAATAAATTTTTTAAAATAAAATGTGCGACTTATATGGGATAAAATACGGGAAATGGAGTGTCCTTACTGAGGATTTTAAGGGGGCCGTATGGGCCAACGCGGTTGCACCCTGGGGGCGTCTACTCTGGCTCACCAGAGCGCTTATCTGGACACTGAGGGTAATGCTATCCCTTTTATGGCCCGCCCGGTGATTAGGCATTTATGAAATAGTTGTGGGTACACAGCAATGCTCTGTCAGTAATGTTATGTTATGTTCAGAGGATAGAAATCGAAAGAATAGAGAATTGTTATTTAGCGAATTCAATGGGTGTCCTGGAGGTGCAGGCACAACCATAAAGGTGGTTTAATATTATGCAGCAGCACGGGTAACGACGGAGGACAGGTTCTGGCATGGTCCGACCAGGAAGGAATCTACTCTTCCTGGGGGTGATGCCTTAGGGGAAACCCCTACCAGAGTCCTATCAATCGATCGGCACAGGAACGTGCACTTCATGAGGGATGGTACTTGGGCTTATAGCAACTCGAGGAAAGGGCCCCCCCCCCCCCNTTCCCCTTTTTGAGAAGTTAAGTGAGTGGTATCACCAGCTACAGACCTCAACTGTTCCTCTGGGCTCACAGCATTCCCCATGTATGGACGCCATGGCTCTCAGTAAGCGGCGTGACCAGCATGTAGCCTGAGAGTTGTAATGTCTTAACGTGTTTGTTCTCCTCAAGCCTCAGAAGCCTCAGAGTAAGGTTCTCTCCCCCCTTGCCACGGTGGCGCTAGAAGAGTGGCATTACCAGCTAGCAACTAGACATCAAATGTTGACAAGAGGTGAAAGCGCCCTTCAGTGGGGTCTTTGGTTCTAAACTCTATCGCAGCGATTGTGCATGCACCGAGCAGTAGATAAGTGGATCTGCACACAGAAGGCAAAGTGGTTAAGAGAGGTGAAAGCGAAAGAGAATGATCCGACCAAAAAGAGGTGAACTGGTAGATATATATTTTATTCCATTAGTAGGCATATACAAGATATATATCTCTCACCTGTACCCACTAACGTCTGATGGACCAGGGACCAAGTTTGCCAAGCTGTTTGCCGCAGGGCGGCCGAGATATTGATCAAAGTTCAGGATGGGAGAGACCCCGGTACAACTATGCCTGGCGCGGACGAGACATTTGGCCAACACTCGAAGCAAAGAAAAGGCTCTGTGACAAGAGCTTCTGCCTAGTGTGTTGAGAAACAAGTTCTGACAATAGTAACGTTATGCGCTAAGTCTAACTGTTACTGCTGAAGGCAAGCGGTACAGCAAGCGTAGCGAGAGTTGCAGATGATTCTCTGGTCAGAACTTTTCGTGAACTGCCCTGTTTGGAGGGCGTGCATAGGAATAAATACCCTTGAGTGACAAGGTGAGTGAGGGGGGGGCTGGAGCAGGCCACATGGAGGGGGAAGTCTCCCCTGATGCACGGCGAGCGTGCACGTGCCTGCCGGCCAGGAAAAGGAAGTGAATTGGTGGATCCACCCACTCAGACTGGAGTGCGCCGTCGTTTGTGAATTTCCGGCCTCACCTGTGAATAGTCATGGTACAGAGGCGAAATGAGCGACTGCGGTTGGCTCTATGGTACACAAGGGGGAGCACCAGAGGCTGAGGCTTGGATATGTATCAGACAGCGCTCGTAGCGCGTCATAATATAACAAGAAGTTACTGATACAATAAACTCTTGATTCAAAGACCTTTCATTGATCCCAGGAAAAGGGTTGTAATTTGGAATGGGTTGATATTAAAAGAACATTTCAATTTAATTTGTTTCTCGGTTCCCCAAAAAAAAGGTTTTTATTTCGAGAGGTTGTTTTTTCAGGGGTCATAGAAATGAGAGTTGACTGTATAACTAATGAGCCTACTTTCCTCTGCATGGGTGCAAATAATTTTTAATGAAGTTCTTAAAAGCTTAGATTGTAGGTAGGCCTCGACATCTTGTTGACACCAATATCATTAAAGTTGGAAACCAGAAACATATGCTATGGTACCGAGACAATTAGAAATACAAACATGTAATGATGGGCGAGTGTGATTTTTACAGCGTCGAGTCGAGTCAAGTTGTATGAAACTTGAGTGTAGTCAAGTCGAGTTTCAAGTTGTATTAATGTCGAGTTGAATCAAGTCGAGTTCAGCATAAAAATTTTTTTATTTAAAATTGAGTATGCATCATAAATGTAAATGTGTACCTATGTAGAAGGGTATAATACCTGCCCCCTTAGAACTTCCTCCCCCTCTTATAGTCACAGTTTACCAATAAAAAAGGATGACACGAGTTTCTACCAATAAGAATAATTCTTTACCAGGGTGAGTGATTCACAGCGCTTCTTTTTCCCGTCTAGTTTCTACCAATAAGAATAATTCTTTACCAGGTTGAGTGACTCACAGCACTCCTTTTTCCCTCTTACCGACGAGTAATGACTATGGCAGGAATGGTATTGTCAGCCGCATGATGCTGATAGATAAAAAAAGATAGCTTTTAGAGGGATGGAGTGGGTGGGAGGGTAACTTTAAGGCTAGTCTGTCAGCATGCCACTGGGTGAGCGGACAAGCAGTACAGATTAAATTTTTTGTTACCTAATTTTTTTTTTTAAACACATGTTTTTAAAACAGTAAATATATAGGTAATGAAAAGTTTACCGCTATGTTTAATGTCATGTCTGGGCGGGTGAGTGAAGAGATGTAGACGGCTCTTAACATTGAGGTCTTGAGAGCCTATCCATAGAAATGAGGTTTGAGTGTAATTCTTATTGGTTGAAACATTTTCATTTTCTCCCGGTGCCCTGAATGGAATGACTCCTCACACATGCAGAAAGAGTTCAGTTCACAAATTATGCTGCAGGAGAAAATTTTATTAAACGTATATAAGTATGTTGTCATTATTAATATTGTGACAAAATGAGAAAGAATATGTTTCCAGCAGGAGGCATTCTAGGAAGAGGCCGAAGTGTGTTTTTTTAATGTAATATTTTGAGATTTAATAAGCCTAGTTCTGTTCAGTATAGTAGCATACTGCAATCGTGTGATTTTCATTGCAAAAAATGTCTTGGCACCAGAACTGAACATTGTATCTTTACTCTCAGGCGACAATTAAAAGGAAAAACATGACTTAAAGCAGTACATTAATTTAAAATTAATTTTGAAACCAAGTGTAACACAGTAAGTGAAGATACAGTTTTAATGAAATTAATGAGTTTATTGGCAAGGCAGGTAAGGAACTATGTTTTTTATGAAAGTGATCCTGTACATAATTCATGAACTCTTCCTTTTTTTTTTTTTTTTTGGCAAGTAATAATTAAAAATCAAGAATTTAAAACTTTATATTGTTTATTTTTTTACTTTTTAAGTAAATGGTAGATTGTAGCTCACACCTACATTAGGATATAGACATTTTCTTCATTACGACTACACGATAACTTTCAATGTAGGTAGTTTTCTTATGTAATTTTTATCAAGGGTATTGTTTTGAGTGTTGTCTTATNTTTCAATGTAGGTAGTTTTCTTATGTAATTTTTATCAAGGGTATTGTTTTGAGTGTTGTCTTATGATGTTAGTAACTGCGTGTTATAGTATTGTGTGTCCAACTATTGTCTGTACCCAGTGAATTGAAAACCACATGTCTTTACAGTTCACTTACACAAACACCATATTCATTCATAGTAAATACACAAAGTCACCAAAATATTATGTTGTGTATCTGTAGATATAAATAAACCTTGAGGTTGCATAGAGTTCAAGCCAGCTTGCCTGAAAGAAAGACCACAGTCTTTACTAAAACTACCCCTTAGGTTTCCAGAAATTAGGTAGTTGTGACAGAGAAGATCCTTTAGATNTGATGTTAGTAACTGCGTGTTATAGTATTGTGTGTCCAACTATTGTCTGTACCCAGTGAATTGAAAACCACATGTATTTACAGTTCACTTACACAAACACCATATTCAGTCATAGTAAATACACAAAGTCACCAAAATATTATGTTGTGTATCTGTAGATATAAATAAACCTTGAGGTTGCATAGAGTTCAAGCCAGCTTGCCTGAAAGAGAGACCACAGTCTTTACTAAAACTACCCCTTAGGTTTCCAGAAATTAGGTAGTTGTGCCAGAGAAGATCCTTTAGATNAGACCACAGTCTTTACTAAAACTACCCCTTAGGTTTCCAGAAATTAGGTAGTTGTGCCAGAGAAGATCCTTTAGATACTGTAGGGAATTTTGAACTGATTGTGACCCATTCCCAATCCTGGTACATCAAAATTTGAAATTGTTTGCATTAAGTCCTTGTTCAATTGTCTCTAACACAACAATTTCACTTTTTAATTAAATATAAGTATGTTTTAATTTGTAGATGTCTTCTAAAATAATAAATTATAACAGAGAGGCTTATACATTGTGTTCCCTTGTCACCTAAAATGATAAAAACAATAGGTGGCGTGAGGATTTACTTAACATCGTAAGTCCATGTTCAATCATTCCTGACGTAAAATCAACATAATTTTTGCATGGAGTATTAATTTAGCTCAGTAATAAAATGTTTTCCAAATAAAGTTGTTATCGCAGAAGGGTATCTGCAACCTTCCTTGTCGCCAAACAATCACAAAAACTGTAACATTAGATGCTGCATACTTATTTGCGAACGTAAATGCAATTTCTGATGGCCTTTTGGAGATAAACTAGAGGAAAAACTGCATTGCATAGAAACAATAATTGCATTGTATAAAAATAGACAAACAATTGACATGAAATAATATTGTATGAACATTAATTAGTTGGTGTTTATTATACCCTCAATTACATTTATAACTTGTTTGTTTATTGGGTGATTACAGTAAACCATAATTTTCTATCAAGCAGTGAAATGTAAACATTATGTTTTAAAAGTGAGGCACATGCTAATGTTCCAGTGTTTGTATTTACACATAACAAAAGATGCAAATTATTTGAAAATAGAAACTAAACAGGGCTTTCAAAAGTGCTTACTCGACTGTGAACCGCCTACAACTGTCCATCAATATGTGATGTAATTTTTTGTCAAAGTTCAAACTTTACTTGAGTGTAATCACTACACATTACATATGCTGGAGAACAGTGTGAAGACCTCATTATTGCTGCACTCATTGGTCTGTTCCATAAACGAAATACATTACCTGAGAATTTTATCCATTTGTGTATCATTATATATTCTAAAACTATTACTGTGCAGTTTACTGTATACAGATTCATATGAAACTGGTAAAATACCTCCCCTAATAAAATGTATTTGCATGTGTCCAGTCATTTAACCTTAGCTTTGTTTTAAAATAACTGTAAGAGCTGTGTGGTTAAAGTTAGTTACCATGTAGTTTTAATATTGTTCCTCTAATTTTTTAGCTTTCACCAGCTTTACGCAACAGGTTTACAGAGATTTGGTGTGAGCCCTTCTCTGACCTTAAAGACCTGGAGGATATAATAAATTTCTACCTTTGCCAGGAAGTCAGGCTAATTGGTGATGTGGCTAAGAATATCCTGGATTTTGTCGAATGGTACAAATCAGAGCCTTTGGCTACAAAGTAAGTGTGTTGCATTCTNTCAGAGCCTTTGGCTACAAAGTAAGTGTGTTGCATTCTTCATGTTTATTTTGTCATTTGAGTTCAAGGAAGTGGATTTTGTTAGATTATATTGGTGAGTTGTTTAAGCACACGTGTAGTTTCATTTGCTGGTTTACTTTAGTTACCCCAAGTTGGGTGACAAGTTTATTGACTTGGTGTTTTTATGTGCTGTGAGTATTGGCAAGGAAGTTGTGCTTAACTGTCTATAGCATTGACCAGTGTGCTGAAGACCCTGAGTTAATTTGACATCTATATCAACTGCAGGTATTTATGAAAATAGACAATAGTCCTCTGGTGTCCAACATACACTACTAATATTAGTTGGAACAGAACATAGTAGATCCTTACTTATTTCTGAAGTCATTGCATATATTGATCACCAGGCATTTATGAAAACCTCTCCACAACCCTTCATATAATACAGTCTAGGTGCTTTACCATGCAGTCACCCAGAAGTGGACTCATAGTAAATTCACTGTACCTGTAAATTGGATTTTCCCATACAGTAAAACATGTTTAATAAATGTCCATTAAAATTTTTCCTTACCTTAGAAGCTTGCAATGGTGCAGTAATAATGATTTTATAGAAAAATCAAGTTGTATTCTTTTTTTTTTGTGAGTGAATGTAATTGCTTTTCAGTATTTCAGATGTTTTGGCAGTATTAGTATGTGTGTATACAGTCAAACCCTGTTATTATAACATTTTCCTGTATATAACACCATTATTTCATGGTCCCATCATTTCTCCATAAAGCTTAATGGTTTCCTTTCCTGCATATAACAGTGATCATATTTTCATTTCCTGCTTATAACATCAATATTAGTTGAATTCCTTGCAGCATCTTAAATGCAGTTTTTCTCTTAAATAAAATGTGCAACATATTCCTACAAACCTACAAACAGGTACAGAAAACAGTTTACATTTGAGGGAAGTATTACGAATTTTAGAGGTGATGGTCCTGTAAATTATTAAGATAACCAAGGGTAGATGAATGAGAAAACCTCCAAAATACATGTAATTGTGCATTAATTGATGATGCTATACTCCATGAAATTGAGATCACTGATATTTTTGTATANTCCAAAATACATGTAATTGTGCATTAATTGATGATGCTATACTCCATGAAATTGAGATCACTGATATTTTTGTATCAAATGATTCAGATGAAGATTTTGAAGAACTTGACTGGCTATTGATAAACACAAATAATTACAATAGAATTTTGTTTTGCTCAATGTGTCCCTACAGGTATAATTCTGTTTCCTGCTTATAACATTTTATTTTACTGACCCCTTTAAAAATTTTATAACAAGGTTCTACTGTATTTGTCATGAGTTTGTTTTTTCTAAAGTCTTAGTTGACGTTGCACCAGGGATTAGTGATTAAGGCCATTAGGATGTTCGTTGGTGTTCTTTCTTTTTGAGTACGTTCTGGAAACACAGTTCTTCTTTTTTTGGTGCAGTTTGGTTTGCGTAGGAACGTAGTTGCAATGGGATTTGTACTAGGGTCTAAAAAGTTTCTGTACCGTGCGATGCCTGTTTAGGTGGAAATTTGGAGGCATAATAAGAGTAGTGCTGCAGAAATGCCCTTATTTGGGTATGTTTATGTTGCAATTATGTGAGGGGTGGAGGTGGAGTGCTGTAGAATTATTTGCAGTGAAAGCACCCTCTGCCATCTAACAGTAGATGACAAACATTTAGAGAGGAAGCTTCGGGCTTGACCAATATAGCCCACACCAGCAAGCACCCGCGACCGTCCCATCTTTTAGCCTTTTTTTTATGCCGAACATTTCTGCAAAATTTATTTTGCCAGTTTAGAAAGTCAATAGGGTACCAGGAGGGAAAGACCCATCCTGCCTTCGTAATTTTATCACAATGCTAGGTTATAAGTAATATGAACTTTTATCTGACTCTATGACACTGTTCTCATAATCCGCCAGGTATGTATCGCAAACTGTGTATATGCTGTGTGCGCTGTAAAAACACAAATTTTTAATGTTTCACATGTTAAGCATTTTGTATTTAATCCACAGTTACAACTACGCAGGAAACACAGCACACACAAATGTATGCAGCCATTCATCTGTATGTGTAACAGTAAACACTGCATCTTGTTATGTAACTCTTACTCGTATAACCACTTGTATGTATTATGTGTGCGCCTCTCTGTTAAGATCCGCGAAAATCTCTTCACTCACTCACTCTTCTTCCAACCACCCACAAAGACCTCAGGGTCGACAGCCCGTGAGCCGCTTCAGACCAAACACAATCCCAGGGCGGGCAATATATATTTACTGCCGAATGAGACCATGCCATTAGGGAACACTGGAACATAATACCTGTAGAGCTAGCCATTCCCAGAGGACTGTTTTCTACACCTACTAAAGTGCCGAGTCCTCAAAATCCCTGGATAGAAACAGAAGTACTGAATAATTAGCAGTCCCGATTGTATAGTATAGGCGAGGCGTCAGTAGTCATGTCAAAAGCAAAATGGCTCGATGCCCCTACAAGCTCTATCTGGGTAGGTGTGTCAAACTCATCACTGAAAACCCAACTAGACAGCTCAAATGGTAAGAACCAGACAACCACATAAAGTACCCTACATAAAGAGCACAAGCTTTTTTGCNTCCAAAATACATGTAATTGTGCATTAATTGATGATGCTATACTCCATGAAATTGAGATCACTGATATTTTTGTATAAAATTATTCAGATGAAGATTTTGAAGAACTTGACTGGCTATTGATAAACACAAATTATTACAATAGAATTTTGTTTTGCTCAATGTGTCCCTACAGGTATAATTCTGTTTCCTGCTTATAACATTTTCCTGCGTATAACATTTTATTTTACTGACCCCTTTAAAAATTTTATAACAGGGTTCTACTGTATTTGTCATGAGTTTGTTTTTTCTAAAGTCTTAGTGGACGTTGCACCAGGGATTAGTGATTAGGGCCATTAGGATGTTCGTTGGTGTTCTTTCTTTTTGAGTACGTTCTGGAAACACAGTTCTTCTTTTTTTGGTGCAGTTTGGTTTGCGTAGGAACGTAGTTGCAATGGGATTTGTACTATGGTCTAAAAAGTTTCTGTACCGTGCGATGCCTTTTTAGGTGGAAATTTGGAGGCATAATAAGAGTAGTGCTGCAGAAATGCCCTTATTTGGGTATGTTTATGTTGCAATTATGTGAGGGGTGGAGGTGGAGTGCTGTAGAATTATTTGCAGTGAAAGCACCCTCTGCCATCTAACAGTAGATGACAAACATTTAGAGAGGAAGCTTCGGGCTTGACCAATATAGCCCACACCAGCAAGCACCCGCGACCGTCCCATCTTTTAGCCTTTTTTTTATGCCGAACATTTCTGCAAAATTTATTTTGCCAGTTTAGAAAGTCAATAGGGTACCAGGAGGGAAAGACCCATCCTGCCTTCGTAATTTTATCATAATGCTAGGTTATAAGTAATATGAACTTTTATCTGACTCTATGACACTGTTCTCATAATCCGCCAGGTATGTATCGCAAACTGTGTATATGCTGTGTGCGCTGTAAAAACACAAATTTTTAATGTTTCACATGTTAAGCATTTTGTATTTAATCCACAGTTACAACTACGCAGGAAACACAGCACACACAAATGTATGCAGCCATTCATCTGTATGTGTAACAGTAAACACTGCATCTTGTTATGTAACTCTTACTCGTATAACCACTTGTATGTATTATGTGTGCGCCTCTCTGTTAAGATCCGCGAAAATCTCTTCACTCACTCACTTACTCTTCTTCCAACCACCCACAAAGACATCAGGGTCGACAGCCCGTGAGCCGCTTCAGACCAAACACAATCCCAGGGCGGGCAATATATATTTACTGTCGAATGAGACCATGCCATTAGGGAACACTGGAACATAATACCTGTAGAGCTAGCCATTCCCAGAGGACTGTTTTCTGCACCTACTAAAGTGCCCAGTCCTCAAAATTCCTGGATAGAAACAGAAGTACTGAATAATTAGCAGTCCCGATTGTATAGTATAGGTGAGGCGTCAGTAGTCATGTCAAAAGCAAAATGGCTCTATGCCCCTACAAGCTCTATCTGGGTAGGTGTGTCAAACTCATCACTGAAAATCCAACTAGACAGCTCAAATGGTAAGAACCAGACAACCACATAAAGTACCCTACATAAAGAGCACAAGCTTTTTTTCNCCAACTAGACAGCTCAAATGGTAAGAACCAGACAACCACATAAAGTACCCTACATAAAGAGCACAAGCTTTTTTTCTCCCAGGTGGACTGAGAAAATTACTACCATGTGCCCTCTCGAGCAACTCCACAGGCAAGATGTCAACTGATGTACATACCATGATGCTGCTAACACTGAAATAGCACAAAATAATAAGACTTTGTAACCCTTCTTAGATGAGATTCACTGCAGCAAATTGCGTACAAGACATCTTGCATTACTTCTGTTTTACTACTTGTATAAGATTCTGCTCCATGGGCTGCAATTAGATGCATTGTCAGGTAGAACCTCTACTCACAAATTCTTCAGGTTGACGTCTTTAAGATGTGCTGCACACTGTCTATAAACAAAAGAATTTTTTTTTTCNCTACTCACAAATTCTTCAGGTTGACGTCTTTAAGATGTGCTGCACACTGTCTATAAACAAAAGAATTTTTTTTTTTTCATAGCTATTGTATTATTCTTTCCAAACATACTAAAAACTTTGTAGCTATGCAGTGTCAGAGATGTTACATTACTTTGAGGCAATAAAACAAAATAAGAATAAAGAATTATTATTTTAGTGGATTCAGTAGGTGCTGTGTTGGCGCAGGTATGTTAGTAGATATAAGTACAGTGACATAGCAGCACAATGGAGGACAGGTTCTGGCGTGGTCCATTCTCCGTTTAGGAAGGAACTGACTCTTCCTGGGGTTGACCTCTGCTACTCTTCGCTGAGAATTCCCTGCGAATGTGGTAGGTTACTAGGTGACCAAGATTTGTTGAGTAAGACCAGGTAATCAGGGATATCTCCTTTTCAATAAAATGATCACATTCCGGAATAAAGTACTGTAGTGTTTTATTCAAGCTTGAATAAATATTACTCGGTGGGAAGTTCTAAGAGTTCGAGTCTATATCTATGAAACTTGTAACAACTCTCAATTAGGTCTGACCCGGGCAAGAAGCATTGTCTTATCCTCATTCTAATTTACTGCTGCCATCTCTAGCTGTCTAGTTGAATCACGTGAGTTGAATTTGCTGGTCTAATGCGAAGAGTGTCAGCATATTNTGGTCTACTGCGAAGAGTGTCAGCATATTGAGCTTGGTGGCCTCTAAGAACCTTGAAAGATGAACTCAGGTGCGGTAACTGCTTGATCTAACGGACGTTTGGTCAGTAGTTTGCAAGTGGCTGAGTATTGCAGTGCTCATAAGATAAAAAGTGTAGGTGATGACTGTTTAAAAAAAAACTGGCGCTCACTGAGGCTGCAACTCAATATATATCAGTGCTGCGGATGCCCTAAGGACTAAGAGTGCGCGGGGATGACAGTCTCTCTCTTGTTACCCCCACTCTGGGTCGTCTGCGCAGGCTGGCTGTACGTGAGAAGGGGTGGTTGTTGGCGGTAGTCGAGCTAGGCCAGGTTGTAAAACGGTAACTGGCGGTCGTGCGGGTGGTATTAATGCTTGCTTAGTAGCAGACATCTCGCGTTTGTAGATGCAGTGGAAGGGGACGAGGCTAGGTGTTACAGCGGCAATGATGATCCTGGTTTAGACGTCATTTCAAGTCTACTTCTGTGGACATCCAAGAGAGATGGGACCACCACCAGTAACCGAACTCTCTGCAGAAGTCTTGTGAGTTTTCACCCCTATGGTAAAAGGTATTGCCTACTTTCCTTTCTTGGAGGAGACAGAGAGATGACACTACCACCAGTATCCAGGCCACTGTTGTGGAAATAATAGGATGCATGTCCTGTGTTCGGCTCCAGTGATGCACACAGAGGCAACACGACCGCTGGTAACCAGGTGCCTAACTGTGGAAGAAAGAGGTTCCTAAGAATATCTTTATCTCGTAGGTTTTCAGGATGGCAATGTTTGGGCCTGGAAGAATATAGTAATAATTTTTTTTTGTGTCGAAACCAGAGGCAGTGGGAGGTAGGTGAGAAATAAACAGAATGCCTGGTCAGANTAGTAATAATTTTTTTTTGTGTCGAAACCAGAGGCAGTGGGAGGTAGGTGAGAAATAAACAGAATGCCTGGTCAGAGAAACCCAAATTAGAGTGTAGGTGTTTATGCAACTTTCATTCCCAGATACACCTAGCTTATACCTAGGGGCACTTGAGGGGCAGAGTACCTAGGTTGCCNGTTTATGCAACTTTCATTCCCAGATACACCTAGCTTATACCTAGGGGCACTTGAGGGGCAGAGTACCTAGGTTGCCCAACTAGAATATTTAACTGTTTTTCGTGGCAATCCGCGAGGCAAGTGTGGTTACTGAGGAAAGACCGGTAATTGAATTCAGCATGAATTGGCCAGTGCATGGTCACCAGTGATTGACGAGTGCAGGAGAACTGAAGTGTTTTTCAGTAGGATGTAAGTGGCTTCATCACTACCCACTGTACACTCAACCCACTAAAACATGTGGTTACAGTACCTGCAGAACGGCCAGAGTTAGGCAGTTGCACAGAAATGTTTTGTCCTCGTTTCTACCCCGTGCTTTATAATGTGCCACTAAATACAACTAAACTTTGGTGTAGCTCATTTACTAGTTGTAATTTTTTTGCTGCCTATTTGTTTTTGGTGATATTTATTCAGCGTGCGCTGCCGTGTTACAGCCAGCATGTGTTTATCTCCAGGTGTAGGATGTGATGCCCCACCCACCAGGTCAGAGTATTAGTAAAACTGAAACCTTTGTGTGTGTTTTACACAAAAGCGGTGGGTCATAGAGAGTATCAACGAGAGTGCCTTTTTGGCTAATTATTATGTACTGCTTAATATGATGGCATCACACATCAATTTTACATCAAATTAAGAAAATTGTATGCAAATAACATGGTGCAAACTGCTATTTTTTACATGATGGGAATGAGTNTATGTACTGCTTAATATGATGGCATCACACATCAATTTTACATCAAATTAAGAAAATTGTATGCAAATAACATGGTGCAAACTGCTATTTTTTACATGATGGGAATGAGTACGAGTTACCATACCTTCATTTTATCCAAGATCGTGGTTNAACCTTTGTGTGTGTTTTACACAAAAGCGGTGGGTCATAGAGAGTATCAACGAGAGTGCCTTTTTGGCTAATTATGATGTACTGCTTAATATGATGGCATCACACATCAATTTTACATCAAATTAAGAAAATTGTATGCAAATAACAGGGTGCAAACTGCTATTTTTTACATGATGGGAATGAGTACGAGTTACCATACCTTCATTTTATCCAAGATCGTGGTTNGGTGCAAACTGCTATTTTTTACATGATGGGAATGAGTACGAGTTACCATACCTTCATTTTATCCAAGATCGTGGTTTAATTCATATGTATTGGTTGTAGAAATACATTACAGTCTCCCATGCTTAAAAGGAATATTTCAGAATTATAGTAATATGTACAGCTTGAATTATATGAATAAAATTTTGGAATATGAAAGTTAATTAAGTAATTGAACAATCTTGAATACGAGAAAGGTGTCATTTTTTTGTACAAACATAGTCATTAAGATATTTGGGTTCTCGTCTTCCTCTTTTTGACCTTTTTATTTGAGAGTTCATTGGAGGTATATTTTGTGGCTTGGGAACTACGATTTCTTGTCCCCTGGAAGCTTGTTCCGATACAGGCGTGCAATCTTCACGATTCATAAGTAGATTTACTCTAAAAGGAATAAACTTTACCATAGGTCTTTGGACTGGAACATTTTAAGTTAACTTCCACAGTTGGTCAGTGTGAGACTTAATTTTGTGGTTGTTGTCGATTTGATCAAGGTAATGAAGTTTCCAATATTTGGTGATTATTGTTCCAAGTTTCCAAGATAATTTGTTAACTCAATAATGTTGTTAGTTACTAATATAATCAAAATCAGTGATGTTTATTTCAAACTAAAGCATTCAGACTGCTGTAGGAAATACTTTTAGGTTAACTGAGGTTCTTGCACTTGNGTGATGTTTATTTCAAACTAAAGCATTCAGACTGCTGTAGGAAATACTTTTAGGTTAACTGAGGTTCTTGCACTTGGCATTTTTGTTTTTGTTTTCTTTACAAAGCTTCAACTAGAAGACCTGGTTTGTTTTGTTTTTGATCGNTTGTTAGTTACTAATATAATCAAAATCAGTGATGTTTATTTCAAACTAAAGCATTCAGACTGCTGTAGGAAATACTTTTAGGTTAACTGAGGTTCTTGCACTTGACGTTTTTGTTTTCTTTACAAAGCTTCAACTAGAAGACCTGGTTTGTTTTTCGTTTTGTTTTTGATAGTATATTTTTTGTCCGCTGCTGCAAGTTAGCTCTAGTCCCAATTCCAGTGAAATTGATCACGCATTGCAATCACACAAGCTTTAATACAACATGGATAAAAAAAAATGTTCGAATTGATTTTATTTGCACCCAGTGATGATAGATATTATGTTTTATTCAATCAGTTTGCTCTCTGATGTTTTGGGTTTTGACTTTTAAGTCAAGGCAGAGTTGGAGTCAGACAGCAAAAAAACTTGACGAGTCAGTCTAACGTTTGGTTTATCGACTCCACAGCTCTGTTCAGCAGGAGATTTTCCTCATTTCAGTCCTTTTTCTGCAGCAAGAGTGTTATAGCTGATGGTTAAATTCGAAATTTGATAGATAGTTTAATTTGAAACAAGGGATGCTCTGCTCATAGTCTGACATTAAGTCTTGGTTAGGAAATCTTGAGAAAAAATCAGTATGAATGTTTTCACTTGCTGTTTTACGTCTAATTTGATAATCAAAGTTCGTTAGCCAGTGTAAATCGCCTTCCATATATGAAATAATATAACTTTTTAGGGCGAATGTAATAGCTAGAACCTCTCGGTCCTACTGGCTGTACCAAATTTTATGCCTTTTATAGGGATCTGGAAGCAAAAGCCATCCGTATTTCTTTCCCATCTAATACATGCGATATTACTCCTGCTATCCATGTTGGGGAAGCATCGCATGCCACAGTGACAGGTAATTCTGGATTGAAAGGCATGAGAACTTTCACTGGCTATTTCATTTTTGAGTTTCAGAAATGCTGTCTTGCAGCTAGCTGACCAATAAAATTTGGTTTTTCCTAAAAGTTTCTGCAGAGGGTAGATTGTTGCAGAGGTATTTGGTATAAACCTGGCATGATAGGTTATAAGCCCTAAAAATTTTCTCACTTCATCTGAATTTTTTGGACGTGGTGAATTTAATATAGCTTTTGTGTTTGAAGGACTTTGCTGTTTTATTGCGTTTTATAATGTTTTGCAGATATTCTATTTTGGTCTGGAAAAATTCACAGTTTTGCTTATTGAGTTGTAGGTCGTAAGCCTTGAGTATATCAAGGCATCCAAGCGGGTATTGAAAGCATTACTCTAATGCTGTAAAATGGACTACTATGTTATTGAAGTATAGTGCAATACCATGAAAACCTGTCGGAATCTGATCCATAATCATGTGAAACTAATTTTGGTGCAGTCTTTATGCCAAATGAGAGATGGTTGATGATATATGTGCCTTTGTGTGTTATAATGGTTTGAATCTTTACACTTTCGGTGTCAACTGGAATGTGTTAGGATTTCACTAAATCTAATGAACGATAATATTTAGTATCATTCAGGTTTATGAGAATATTATAAAATTTTACAATAGGATAGTGTGCCGACTGAAGTTGTGTGTTTACTCGAACTTTATAATCATCACAGAGTGGTACGGATCTATCTGCCTTGGGTGTCTTTATTTTCAGTTGACTCTTTCATGTATGTGTTTATAATTTAGGGTGTGTTGTAAGAATTATTTTCACTGTTTGTATGGACTGATTATGTACTGAACTTTTTATTTAAGCGTTTTTGGATACACACCTTAGCTATGTGAGCTTCCTCTTTCACAGAATTTACATTTAAGTAGTTTTTTATCTCCTCGACAATCTTTAGTGTTGTGGTTATTACGGCCAACAATGGAGACACAAGAGTTAAATCTTTAAATGTCTTAAATTTAGATACGATTTGGGTCGAGGCCTTAGTTGACTTTTTGTTTTATTTATAATGTTGTTCAGAGTTTGATTTCTATTTTATTGTGTGCTGGGTATGGTTCTTCTATGTCTCAATCTTGAAAGTCTGTTTACAGGCTCTGTTATCGCAGCTGATGAATTCAACATCTTTTGATTGGCTGAATGAGATGCTTCGAGAGCTTGAGTTTTATTAACTGCATCTAAAAATGTCAAGGCACTTTTGAGTAAAAGTTGTTACCTAATTGTCTGGTCATGAAGAAAATTGACAGTGAGGTACAAACGTACATAGTTAGCTTTTTTTAATTTTACATAAAAACTTAAGTCTTTCAACTACGACACTTTTTTTTTCCAATTAACTCATTTTTAAGAATTTCAATTACATCTTCATATGTTAATTGGTTTACGTCATGGGTGCTAAGGCGAGTTTAAGAATCTCAAAAGTATTCTGCTCCTGCACTGTTTATAAAAATGGTCTTTGCATCGTTTGTATTTTTTTAACACTTATTAAAATCAAAAAATTTTCAAACCACACTACATGCTAGGAAAAACTTTCTTTGGATTTATCAGAAACTTCAAATTTATGAAGCAATGTTGATCGAGTATGTCAATTTGCTTTCACTTATTTCTTGCATTACTTGCTTTAGTGTAGTTAAGAATTACTGCTGTTGCAAAGCTAAAAATAATGTATAATATATGGAGACAGAGTATTCAATTTTTCAGTTGATCAGTAATACAATGCTATATGAAGTCATCAATATAAAAAAAGACCCAAAATTACTTAAAATTATACATAAAAAATAAAACATACACAGTTATAGGACATATACATAATATACATTAGTGATAGGTTGAGTATCGAAAATCCAAGTCGAATCAAACACATAAAGCTAAAAAAAAATTTCTAACTCTTTGGCATTTATTTTTGTTTATAGGATAAAATATTGAAATAATATTTTAAGCTTGTTGCGTGACATCTGGTTATAATGACGGCCACATCACCGTCAAATATAGGTTCCTATGGTGTCAGACAGACACACTGGCTAAACTCCCTCAGGGGTAGTTAGCATTATCTGTCCCCTATTGATAACCCTGCTGTGGTATAGGGTGGGGCGTGTGGCCCTTTGACATGGCACGAAGTCAGTTGTGGTGATGACGGCTCTACGCGCTGACGGTCTGGACAAAACTACTCTTTTACCTGCAGTGGGCTTCACTCGGGGTAGATCCTGGCTTGGTGGCTGGAACTGGGGCCCTGTCCTTGGGCGGCAGTGGTGCTGCTCGCTGGGCTGCTTGGCTCTGGCAGCGGGCTGCTGGTCCTCGCAGGTCTGAAGTAGGGGCAGGCGATACCCAGTGGTACTGGAAGCCCCAGTCGTAGGCGTACTACGAGCGGGTGAGGCTCTCTGTTGGTCTTCTGGGGTGGTTGGAAAAGGGAGCTAGGGGAAACTGTGAGGTGATGCCTCGCCAGTTGTTGGGCGTAGTGAGCTCAGTCCCATGGGCAGGGGCTGCTGAGGGCAGACGGCAATGGGTTGCAGATCAACTGACTTGGTTTAGAGGCGGTAGCTGCCCTCTTAGCTCTCCATCTTGCACTGCTTCTATGAGTGAAGGGTATACGGAAAGTTACTACTGCCTACCACATGGAGGAGCAGGCGACGAGTTCCCTGGCTAAAAGTGTAACCAGAAGAGCTTAGGCCAACCAGAATCATTCCTGTTACTCCAACTGACGAAGTTCAACGTGGTGGATGGAGTGGGTTAGCTGATCTGTATGTCTAGCATCTTCGTCGCGTGTGTTCCTAGTGGTCGGGGCTCTACTGTATGTGCCCACCAGGTACCTTTGCGTACCTGGTCCACTGTATGGGTGGCCGTGTACTGGGTTAGGTTTTTGTGACGTACGTGCGCCCAGTTAAGGGTAACGCAATCCTATGCTAGTTTCTGCAAAGTGATTTCAAAATGTGGTCTGCTTCTCCTTGGCTTGACGTCTACGGGGATAGAAGTCACCATCACCCTAGAAAAAGCACACGGGGTTAGGTAAGAATGTTTGTTTATTCCCCAGAGGAATAGACACGGTGGTCCGTACTGTCTCCTAGCTATCAATTGAACTGATATCGGTGGAAGTAAGCTATGGTAAACCAGGTGAAGGAGACCTGGGGCATAACTAAACAAGAACAACTGACCCTAACTAATCTATATTGTTGTCCATAAGGGAGTCGGGGTTCGCTACCAGAGTGGAAGTGAGTAATGGGAGGTCGAAGACTTCTTCGGGGGTCACCAGATGCAGGTCTGAAAGACTGGTTGATCTTTCATGAGGTAAGCGGTGGGCAGAAATATCCAGCACACGAGGTGGTGGTGCGAGGTGCCGAGTATACAACTGCCGTTTTAGGGCTGCGCACTGGCGTATATAGTTGGCAGGCTGCGAGTCCTTCGGCTCCCTTCGGCTGGTCTGATATTTTTTGGCTAGAGCTCCTCCCTTAGCAGCGCAAGCTGCATTCTCTCAGGAGAGGCTGGAAGTGTTAGTTTCCTTGTGCGCGGTTTGCGTCGCTCCCGTGAGCTTAGGGGCAGCGCTGTGTTTCGTTGCTGGCTTGTCGCACGCGGGGGTGATTATCGGACATGTGATGTCTTACATAATGGCATAGATGGCCTCGGCTGCCATGTCTTTGAGTGCCCCTTGCCTAGGCGTGTGCCGGTTGGCTCCAGAAGCAAGTTGTCCTGGATTCAAACTTCGCTCGGGGTGGCGCGACATCACATAAAGATGAGGCGGAGTCGTAAATAATTATTATGCCAGTACGCGTCACGCATTAATCTTTATGTAGCAACATATTGAAAATATGGTTTTGAATGGAGTGAAAAATAAGTTACCTTGAATGGCAATGTGGTGTTACTTAATTTGTTACTTTATATGTAACACTTCATTTTACTTTTTGTAACTGTCCATTTACTGTTCATTTTATAACTGCTATATCCTCATCGCCAATTTGTTGTGATGTTTGCATCGCAGTTGTTTCCATGCCCCAACCCTGGACTTGTCAAAAGGAGGCAGCGAAGATCCTTGCTGCCCAAACAAGGTGCTTTGTGGAGCAAAAGTTTAACTCCCTGCAAGTATATGTTAACAAAAAGGAGAAGGCTGCATTGTTGCCACGGATGGCATACATGCCTACCACCTCATAGAGCAGAAATACTGCAGCACCACCAGCACCCTACGCAGCTTCCTGGTTCCCAGGGGGTGTTATAAACCCATTTCTTCCCAAGAGTTGGCGTCAAATTTAATGTCCTGCTTTTTACTGGTGTTAATTTACTGTTGTGTAATCCTTGAAGCATTACTCTTCGGTCCTTAGAAAATCCTTGATTGTTTATGACATGAACATACAAGAATGGTAGTAATGCATTTTGTTCTTTCTATCATTTCAGTTCCTAATTGCAGTATTACTTCTTAGTACAAAAAAAAATACAGTTTTAATATACATTTTGTGTTGCATTGACAAGGCTTTACTTTGCTTTAGTTATCACATTGGAAGTTAGCTGTATAGTCCTATCTTTCTCTGTGTATCTGCCAGTGTTTNGCTTTACTTTGCTTTAGTTATCACATTGGAAGTTAGCTGTATAGTCCTATCTTTCTCTGTGTATCTGCCAGTGTTTTCTGTGTTTATGTAGAACTAGTATTGTTCCCATCATTTTTATATGAAATAGTGGGTACTAATATGAACTGTTATTTTTTGTTGTGAAGGGCAATGATGTTCTGAAGTAGTATTCAGAATTTTAATTTTATTAAGGTACGTTTTATCTACCATTTAATTTTCCACTTTACATATTGTGTACAGATTATCTATAGTTCTNAGCTGTGTTTATGTAGAACTAGTATTGTTCCCATCATTTTTATATGAAATAGTGGGTACTAATATGAACTGTTATTTTTTGTTGTGAAGGGCAATAATGTTCTGAAGTAGTATTCAGAATTTTAATTTTATTAAGGTACGTTTTATCTACCATTTAATTTTCCACTTTACATATTGTGCACAGATTATCTATAGTTCTTTGTAATTTTTACAGAATATAAAAATTTCCTTCTTTGTTCATTATTTAGAATTTGTAAATATATTTTTGCTTCAGTGAAAGTAGAAGAAAGGTTTTTACTTATTGTTGTTATTATTATGCTAGGTAACCTAACCTTGGAAATTATTTCAGTGAGTGTTGTGTGCATGCTGTTGTGGTTAAGTAGTGTGGGACACACATTAATTTTACTTCTATTTTGCTGTACAGTTGTTAAGTTACTTAAGAATATTGAAACTATTATGGTATGTTAGGTAATGTGCTGTTTTATGTATGTGTAGGGTAGTGGTGAGCATTCGTGATATTCTCACTTGGGTGAGTTTTATCAATAGGATGGTGGAAAGTCACTGTCTTCCACCTTATCTGGCTTTCATACACGGTGGGATGATGACTCTTGTTAATGGTATGTGTGTTGGAGATACAGGCAGCTTACGGTGAGTGAAAGCTTGTCAATTTTGGTACTGTTACCTCTTAGTGTAACATTTTTTTAGAATTAGTTTTGTGATATTCATACAAAACTAAAATTCTTGCAGTTTTAATTTTCATATTAAAGTAGAGAAGTTTTTTTTTTTACAAGTCCCAATTTTGCACTTTCCTCCAGTGGCAGTACATGAGTAAGTACTGTCATGCTCAAGCACCGTGACCGAGTATTTATGAATATTTATCCAAAGTTTTAAATCTGAAGTACTATGGACTCCAAAATGTATGCTCGTTTCCTTTAACAATGCAATATTGTCAGCAGGTTCGGGCCGCATACCTCTCGACCCAACCTACTGTCCACCTTACATGTCTCCACCATAAGCTAGGCAACTTAAACCCAACAATGAATGTGATTTTTTTTTTGGGGGGCGGGGTAACTCAAAACACCAAATATCAACAATAATCTGGGCCAACAAACCTTAACCTAAGACTCTGAAAATACCACTGAGTTCGGCCAACATAAGTAAACAATAAATCCTGGGGACAGGTATCTTTGATCTGAAGCAAACTCGCAACCAGAGTTCCAAGAAAAAAAAAACTTATTTAGTTCGTTCACAAGAAAACCAAAACTGAAAGATGTCCTGTTTAACGTTTAGAGTGAGAGAAACTAATGGCAGTGGGAGTAAGTTAGGTCGAGTTTCTTCACAGTTGAAAAATTTAAAACAAAACACTTACTTTAATTCGGCTTGCACAATCCCATTTTTTACTTTTCTAAAAAATTACTTAAATCACAGAGGTTCCTGAAACCTCGAAACTTAAATAGACTACATTTAAACAAAAAATATATATCTTCCTACATAGGATACCTACATCACGAGTAGGCCGTCGACCCGCACGGCTTGCAGTCTACACTTCTACACTCTCATTCAAAAACTCTTCACTTCTCTACACACCAAAAAAAAAAAGCACCCCACTTTTCTGGTTACATCTTGCAGAACGATTTCCGGCCTCCTCCTGGCCGAAAACCAAAAACGCTGTCCCAACTGCTTACGCACTTCACCGCTAATCGCCGCCATCATCCAACTCCCCACTCCACTGTCGCCATCCCACGCTTTCCCTCACTGTAATGTAGCAGGAGCCTCCAAATGAACCATTTTATAAACCAGTACGCCATCTCAACCCAGGACAAATACATTCGTTGTGAAAATTGGGGCATAGGAGGAAAGACGAACTAATTAGGTTACAAATTTAAGTGAAACTGAAATATGTTCAATGAGATGCTCATTAGGTTCCAGACTGGCTTATAAACACATAAGGGAGCCCTGACATGGAAGTTCTAGGAGATCGTTACTGATGGTGATTGTATAGGCTGAGGTAATAGTGATGTCACAGCGTAAGCAGCATCTTACCATAGGAGTGTGTTCGTAACACAATGATCAATGTGGTTAATAACTTTTATCTCCTTGGGTATTCAACCGAGTACGGTTGGCAGGGCTTTCCAACAGGAAGAAAGGAAGATGTTTTTGGCATACAAGTAGCTGAGGCTAGTACTAACTCAGTTGGTGATGATTGTGCTATCAAGAGAACTGCTGACTGCAATTTTAATTAATGAAACAGTAACATTTCCAGGGAGAAAAAGCAGTAACAGCAGCAGTTGGAGAGTTAAAATGGCAGTGCCTACAATTTAATTGGTGTATGTCTTTTGGGTGTGCGGATCTGCCAATTTTTGTGATTCTTCCGTAATATTTATGGAAAACATCAAAGTCTCGCAAAATTGTATGGACACAGCTCAAATTTAAAGGATTTTTCACATTTTCAGGTTTTATAATTTGCCATGCTATGACAGCCACATGTATTAAAATGAGAGCTACGAAATGTGAATGTTGTGTATGTATACCATACTTTTGAAAAAAGTACAATTTTNGCACAGCTCAAATTTTAAGGATTTTTCACATTTTGAGGTTTTATAATTTGCCATGCTATGACAGCCACATGTATTAAAACGAGAGCTATAAAAGTGCATGTTGTGTATGTATACCATACTTTTGAAAAAAGTACAATTTTCCATTTAATAAAGTAAGCACACAATCCAGTTTCACAAACTTATGTCCTATAATTTTGGACATTACACAATTTTTATGGGTACTGTGTACAATATTGCACTTCTAATGAGAGGGGCCAAGAAAATTTGAAAATTGTTGATTTGCCGATCTTTAACCAAAAGAAAGTATTTTTCTATTTTATTTTGCAGTGCTAGTATATTTGAGCAAAAATAAAATAGTTTCTAAATGGACGGTTTTATATCATTATTTTGTAACATTATTTGAAAAATTCAGTGTTAAGTGAAAGCACGGTATAAATATCTTGAAAGTTGTTTGCATGGTTATTGTACTGCAAATACGTAGGCAAATGCTGATGTGTTTATAGCTTGGCTGTGTCGAGTTTTCCTTTGCAATGGAGATAATCAGGAATGTTTATTATGATGATAAAATATATTTTAATTTACTTTTTTAGGTTGACTGTCAGTGGTACATACAGTATGTATTATACTTGTAAGTAAGTAAGTTAATAGTAACAGCTTACTTGTTCCATCTGTAAACCTTTTTTTTTTTTTTTTTTTTTTTTGCTAAATGTTGATAAAATACTTTACTTTGCAGGGTTAGTGAATCTGAAGACTTTGAAGTTAAAGCATTACATAAATTCAAACAAATTCTTAAATGGGAAAATATTATTGAATTAATTCCCAAGGAGCTTGAAAATTTTATACATTCATCTGAAAAAATGTTTGGAATTGGGGATTTTCGAATAGAAAAAGGTATGTTTGGGTCTGAGTGCCTTTAAAGTAATTTATAAGTTTGAGGTAAGTAAGTTATAGTAATTTAATGTTAGGTTGAAAGTTAGTACCAAAATGCAGCAGCAAGCATAATATTGCCTTCATGCTTTGAAAGGGATCTCTGTCACGAAACTTTGTGATCTTTAAGTGTTTGTTTCATTTCTTGTTTGACCATATATGTACGTAGTTAGCAAGCATACAATTTATGTTGTTAAAAGTGGTTGCATACTTGCACAAAATTCAAGTTGTGTGAACATACTTTCATTATAATAAACACTGCAGTAAATTCAAGTATTTAAACCATTGTAATTAAATTAAAAAGAAGAGAAACAGTACCATCTGCTTGGTATTTGTTTACTTTTTCACATGCGTTTGACCTTTCAGAAAATGTATGTATAATTTGTTGCAAATTTTCATAAACAAACTAATTTTCCTCTCTGTCCAACATGACTAGCATGTGTGTTTTCCACTAATGCTATAGTGTAATGGTTATATAGTGATAAATTTAATTTTATTTGTTTGACTTTTGGGTAATTGATCATAAATTGATACAAGAACCTTAAGGTGGATTCACACATAAAGCTATGCTATGGTATGCTACGCTATGCTGGGCCAAGCGATACTGTGTTTTGAAATCGCAAGGCAAGTAGTTAAAATAAACAGTTCACACATTGCGCTACACTGTGCTATGCTATTCCATGCTAAATATGCTATGCCAGCAAATTTGCCGGACAAGTAATTTTTATCTCTCACTTGTGCTACACATTGAGCTGCGCATGCGCACATGTCCTACTAGCCACCCCTTCATATCTGTGTATTTACACTGTACCTTAAGTCGTTGTACTTGGGAAACATGAGATATCACTGAAAATGTGCATGTGTTTCCAGAAAATGGAGCAGCTGATAAGGGATGTTAGGAAATATCCAAGTTTGTATGACACAGAATTGAGTGAATACAAGTATCAAACAAAAGTAAAATACCTTGTTTGAGGTAGCTTTAGTATACATATATACATTTTATTTCAGTACTTCTACTTACCATCTTTTCCCGATATTTGTCCATGAAGTAATACTTTACATCACTAACACAAACATTTTCCAACGTGTTTTACTTGCAAGCATGACTGTAAAAATTACAGCACATATTTTAATGGATTAAAGTGTGAAATAGAATTTAAATTTGTTTGTTTTGCAAAATCGGTTCTCACATTCGAAAGACCCATCCATTTATAACCTTGCCTATCTTTAGCATCTTTTTTATTAATGATACAAAATAATGAAATTTTTTTTACTTTGAACACCTAACCATGTATTGAACCAGGCACTGTATTTTATACACTGAACTACACTGAAGAGCCAAAAAAAACTGGTACAACTGCCTAATATCATGTAAGGACCACCCCCCCGAGCACGCAGAACTACCGCAAGATGACGTGGCATGGACTCGACTAATAACTGAAAGTATGCAGGAGGCAATTCACACCATGAATCCTGCAGGGCAGTCCACAAATCCAATCTGGCCAATTTGAGAAAGGGTTGTAAATCTACCACGTTTAATGATTGTCGTCAGTCGTCGTTTGTCCCGTTCTTTCAGTATCTTTTTCCGGCTGCAGCAATGTCGAAGATGCAATGTTTTACCGGATTCCCGATATTCACGGTACACTTGTGAAATGGTCGTACGCGAACATCCAAATGTTATCACTACCTCGGAGATGCTATGTCCCATCTCTCGTGCGCCGACTATAACACCACGTTCAAACGCACTTAAATCTTGAAAACCTGCCATTGTAGCAGCAGTAACCGATCTAGCTGCCGACCGTATCGCGTTACTCTGATTGGTTCCATACCTCTGTTATTTGCATGCATACGCCTATACCAGTTTTTTTGGTTCTTCAGTGTAGTTATACACTGGCTGCAGTTAGAATCTGGTTCCTGTAGCAATAAGTTTATAAAAACACATTCTCTGTTGCCCGGTGGCACAGGTATGTCAAAGAATCTTTCCAGTCATATGCCTGTGGTTTTGTGTGTAAATTAATATAGAAGTTTGGGTTTGGTTTTTTTTTTTTTTTTCTGAGCCATCTTGTGTATAACTGAACATACTTCAATAATTGCAATACGCTAATTTAAACCAGATGCTGGTTATGTATCAATTTTGTTACTTAGAGCTTTGATTCAAAAACTATGTATTAAATTGTAACTTCCTCTTCCAGAATTGATTAAAAACATCTTTTATATAATCAAATAGGAATTTAGATTAGAATGTAGTGTTACAAAGCATGTATTAATACAATTACTTGAAAATAAATAACATTACACTCATTACTAAAGGGGAAAAAAATACTTTCTAATTTTTGGAATGGTTTATAACCGATCTTGTAGTCCCCAATGTTCAAATTGCACATTGTCCATCAACTGTTGGCTTCCATTTATTTATCACATGATGACTGACCAAATGTTTTACATTTGAACTTTACAATTTTCAACACTTGGGAAAGTTTTCCGCTTGTAATGTAAGCATATTACCATTCTACTGCATCTTCCCAATTACTGAAGACAAATATTCCTGCACCATCTCCTCCTTCTCTGAAGCAATAAACAAATCTCAGCCCCCCTCATTCTTCACAGCAGGGGGCTTCGCAGACATTCTTTTATTATTTCCTTCTTTCTTTCTGCATGACCTTGACACTATTATTATTAACATGCTGTGGTATTCAACTTTTAATTAGGCGCAGAGCGGTGCAGCTTCTTTACTGTTAAGTTCCGTTGGTGCCGTCTCTGAAGTTGTAATGCAGATAACATAAACCAAAAAAAATTCATGCCATTCGGAAAAATTCTTGTACCATTTCCCGCTGCATTTCAAACGCCAAATGTTTCCCACTTTTCCCATATTTCCCGAACACTGGACAACCTGTTTTTCACTGATCCTTTTGTTTCCGGGATGCCATGTTCTGGTGGTGAAAGCATTGTACAGGTGGTAAAAGCGCTTTGTTACATGGGAAAACCTTCAATTTTCACAAAGGCAAAATTTACCAATTTCATATACCGAAGAATAACTTAGAACTACCCCCAACATTTTATGTTAGTCAAATCAGTGGAAAATTATCTGCAGTTCATACGTAGGCAGAAGGAGTGATTTGGTCAACATCAGCAAATTCGGCAGAAGCCAATTCACATAACAGATGCAGGAGAAGATAAGTGTTTAGAACTCGTGTTCCACACCTTCCATTCCACACAGTAATGGAAGAATGAACAATCTGATTCTGTGCATAATAACGTCCGGAGGACCACACACACTCTTGACTAAGTAACTTACTAAGTTTAGCAACATAAACCGGACATAATGATCAGATGCATGCCGCAATACCCAGTTGCTCGTGGAACCATACCAGAACTGAATTGACACAAAAAACACGTGACCAGCCCTACAAATGCACACTTCCCTATGCAAAAATATCCTAAAGTATCAATGTACACACACTAACAGTATTGAAATAAGGCAGTGGAGAAACCGGGAATACCCCAAGGTAACCATCACGCAACATATTGAGGTTGTACCAGTTTCCCGCATGTAAGTATGTCTGACAAATACTTGCTCAACCATCAAACTAATAATCTTTATGGCTGGAGGCTAGTGATTAACCACAAAACAAATAATGGGAAATAAATATAACTAATATTTATAAATAATCAATAATATTACTTTTCTATCTACACACTTTTCGAAGAACCGGCTATTAAAATACTATTTTAAAATTGCTTAGTGGGGAAATGTGAAAACATAAAGTGAGTATCCTAACTAATATTATAAATGTGAAAGTGTGTTTGTTTGTTTGTTTGTCCTTTCACGTCGCAACGGAGCAACATGATTTTTGTACAGATATAGTTGGAGGGTCGGGAAGTGATTTACGCTACTTTTTGTCCCAAAAAAATATATCATTACCTTAGGAAAAAATTTTTACAGTGGAACCCTCTTATAAGGTTCTTCAGGGGTCCACAAGAAAGTGACACTATAAGCAGGAAAACCTTATAAGAGGGAAACACAAAAATTCAAGAATCTGGACACCAAAAGATATAAAATTATGCACCGTAATAAACACACAACTTTACATAATGAACAAAACAAATATTTCTTTTAAATACATAATCTTTTAAGAAATTTTATCTCCTGGTTGCAAAATCATAAAATAAGTATACGAGCAAAAGATTACTGTACATGCAAAACAAGCACAATTGTTCGTGGCAGTTTGTCTCCTGGTTGCATCAATGATTCGATTCAGAGTAGTCACTGGGATTTCCAAATTCCGAGGAATTGCTGTGCGTGTTCTACCCGGATTACGGTCCACGTGCTTGATTAAGATTAACTTTTCAGCTAATGAAAATGTTTGTTTTTTCTTAGAGGCACTCATTTTAATTTTTCACTAAAACTGTTTCAAGGATGAATTAATTTTCACTACATAAATATTAACTGGGCATGTGCAAAGGTCGTTTTTTAAATGTGAAGCGAAGTCGAAGCGAAGCTTGCATTATGCGAAGGAATTTCGAAGAACAATCGGAGCTGAAGGATTAAAAAATATATCTCGTTTGTACTGTTACTGCAAAAAAAATGTATGCCTACTAGACACTGAGCATTGGAATTAAACATATCCTAATCTTGTACTGCTGAAAAACTGAAATATCAAAATCTGTAAGAAAGTAATCATTATACATTTGGATACCTACAAACTTTTTAAAAACTATCATACTCCATATATCCAGTCCCTTTTGGCACCACCACCGCACAGTGATGTCAATGGATGCCTATCAACATTTGACCTCTTCCCTTTCCTCCTTCAAGGACCCTTGTCAATGTCAGGCTAGATAGTAAACTTGCTAGATTGTGGTGGTATTAGGGCCTCAGAGCAAGAGAGTTGAGCCACTTTCACTGCTAACAAAGAAAGTGTGAAGTTCTTCCAAAAAGACTATCAGCTGTGGTGTGGTACATACAGCTGCCCGACTCCCCCCTCCCCCCCTGCCGGGCTCGTGATAATTTATGACATTGTTACACATGTCAAAATTAGAAAGCCACAGAAACATTAATTTTTCGAGACAGAAAATCCACACTGTATTTGTGTTATGTTAGGGTCTGTCACCCTCCTATTAAACAGCCTTCCACTGGTGTGTGCAAGGCATGAGTCTTGTAGGCCTAACAAAGCGGGGGGGGGGGGGGAGAAAAGACAAGGAAAGCGGGCTGGGACATCTACCTGGAACACGGCACCACGGGCCACTGCCATGAAGAGGAGGGGGAGGGGCGACAACCTCCGGGCGGCAAAACCACAGCTGCAGCTCCAGACATGCCTACCTGCCCCAGGCGGCTGTAAAAACATTCACTCCTCCCCTTTGCAGGCCGACTGACCCTCGTCAATGTCAAGCTGGTAGATTATCTCAGCAGGGTGGAGCTTGGGATAAAAACTACAACTTTGTCTGAAAAGCAGTGTAAGTTGAGCATCTTTTCCATTGAAGTTTTCCTTTCCCAGTGTGCTTCCTTCACAATGTGCATTATTCTCAGGAAAATGAAAACCTTATTTCCGGGAATGTTTGTTATTGTTCTTATGGAGAAACATTTGGGACTAGAAAAATCATGCATTATAGGCAGGAAAACCTTTTAAACGGGAACCTTATAAGCGGGTTCTACTGTAGTATAAATAGCTCTGGGGGGTACAATGCTGCGTCAATGTACACTGAAGAGCCAAAAAAACTGGTACACCTGCCTAATATCGTGTAGGACCCCCGCGAGCACGCAGAAGTGCCGCAAGACGACATGGCATGGACTCGACTAATGTCTGAAGGTATGCAGGAGGCAATTCACACCATGAATCCTGCAGGGCAGTCCACAAATCCAATCTGCGCCAATTTGAGAAAGGGTTGTACGTCTGTTACGTTTAATGATTCTCGTCAGTCGTCGTTTGTCCCGTTCTTTCACTATCTTTTTCCAGCCGCAGCGATGTGGAAGATGTGATGTTTTACTGGATTCCCGATATTCACGGTACACTCGTGAAATGGTCGTACGCAAACATCCAAATGTTATCGCTACCTCGGAGATGCTATGTCCCATCTCTCGTGCGCCGACTATAACACCACGTCCAAACTTACTTAAATCTTGATAACCTGCCATTGTAGCAGCAGTAACCGATCTAGCTGCCGACCACATTGCGTTACTCGGATTGGTTCCATACCTCTGTTATTTGCATACGCATGCCTATACCAGTTTTTTTGGCCCTTCAGTGTAAGTTGTTAGTGTGAGACGAAAGCAAAAAGTGATAGAGGCCCTAAACCGAACTCTACAGGATATACGAAACAATTTAGACACGATGGGAGGAATACTTGTGTTACTGACTGGTGACTTCCGCCAAACTCTACCGGTGATTCAGAGGGGCACACCTGCAGATGAAATCAAAGCCTGTCTCAAGTCGTCAAGCTTATGGGTAATTGTCAAGAAATTCAGCTTGACAACAAATATGAGAGGTCACCTCTACAATGACTTTGATACAGGACATTATGCTGATACACTATTAAAAATTGGAGATGAACGGTTATAAACTGATGCAGAGTTATACAGAACTGATTGCTAAATATAAATGATGACCAGTGGCTATGTAAAAGAGCAATTCTAGCACCAAAAAATTAAATTGTTAATAAAATGAATACGAACATTTTGAAAGAGGTACAAGGAGAAACAACGGAGTATTTGCCAGTAGACAGTCATGGACACAGAACAGAGCACTTCATATCCTGCAGAGTTCCTGAATTCTCTACAGTTGTCAGGTGTGCCCTCACATAAGCTCCAATTAAAATTAGGCTTTCCGGTTATGCTTATACAAAATTTAGATGCACCACGGTTATGTAACAGGACGAGGCTTCGCGCCACACAAATTAGGCGGAACGTAATTGGTGCCACTATTCTGACAGGAGTAAGAAAGGGTGAGAACGTAATCATCCCCCAGATCTCTATAATCCCCACAGACCTCCCGTTCGAATTCAAAAGGCTGCAATTCCCTCTCAAGCTTAGTTTTGCTATTGTAATAAACAAAGTGCAAGGGCAAACATTTTCAGGTAGTGGGGGTGCACTTGGAAAAACAGTGCTTCTCTCATGGCCAGCTCTATGTCGCATGTTCGCGTGTGCCCAATGCCCAAAATCTCCACATCTTAGCGCCAGATGGAAAGACTTACAACATCGTGTACAGTAGCGTCCTAAAATAGTGCTCTGTTCTGTGTTTAGGATCAGTGTCTACTAACAAATACCGTTATTTCTCCCTTTAAGTTTGTTGCAATAACCACGCAAGCAAAGCCGCTGGTAAAAGCTAGTTGTATATAAATAACCTTAGCAATAAAAAACACAGCCTCATATAAATAAGTATTAAAATCTTCTTAAATTTATTATATGTCTTATGTTGCATTAATACTTTAAAAGATACTCCTACCAAAAATACTCATAAACCCTGCATGTCTATTACAGCTTGGCCTTAACTTTATCAGTCACAACTAAATAATATCACTCTTTATGCACAGGACAAATATTGTTATGAATCTGCAAGTTGTTTTTTGTAGTTGAGTTGCAGTGAAATAAGCAATTTTACCACTGATCTGCAAAATAAAACTTCTGCTCATAACCACATATAAATTAACAAGCAATGACTGCCTAACTCACAGTAAATCTGGAAGCAAATCAGAACTATAATTTCATCTATTAATATTTTATTCTGATTTTAAAGTATACAAAATGGTAACTGACCTTGAAATTAAAATAGTTGAGTTTCTACATGAATTGTTACATTTTATGATGGCTTATCTTTGGGTTCCAACCTAAAAGAGGCTTTAATAAAAGTGATATTCCATGAACAATATGCTTAATACTTCTTTCAGAATATCATGTGTATTAACATTCAAATTAAGAGTACAATATTGATTAGTTAGTATTGTTAGAATTTTTCAAAGTATGTGGGCACAGCCAAGTTCTTTATATGATGGATGACTTAATTTTACATTAAAAAGAGCAAAAACTCTAGACTTAATATTTTAACAATAATGGGTATTACTTGCTATTTACAACTGATATTTACATATTGTTCATCACCCCATGGAAATTAGCACAATCAAACACTTACAACCAGTCTTTATTAACAATTTTTTTTTAACACCTAGTGAATTATTATTATTATAATTACATATTTGATATCTGACAGTTTTGGTACTTACCATGATTTCTATATCAATTGTCCATTCAGTTCCACCTTATTTAAATTCGGATATCACCAGTCTTTCCTGTCCGGAATGTTCTGGAGACCCCCTCACTCATAACCGCGCACACAAACTGCCGCAGCCCCTCACGCCTTCGTCCACCACCGGTCCTCTTCTTCATTCACAATTTACCATTCTTCACATGTCAGCTTGTGCCAAGGGAGAAGACAACCAGAATGTTTGTGCAGTAGCCAGCAGTTGCCAACCCATCCAACAGCGGAGGGTGTGTGCCAGTTCAGATGAGCGGTTAATCATCCCCTTGCCACACACAGAATGGATATGCGGGCCCAGCGTGGAAGGGGGGGAAAGGAACGGTTCGCACATAACAGTACATTTCTACCAAAGTGAGGAGCACCAACTAAGTAAGTTCAAGAACACATCTGAAGATATTCATAACAGGTATTTACCCAATGTGCACTTAAAAATCCATTTGGGAATAACAGAACGTTGTAAATAGTTAATATGGCATGTTTCCATTCTGTACAGTGACACATGTAATACAATAGGCTCTTGAGAACAAAACTATCAATGTTATGAAGTCCCATTTCGGCATCAAAGCCACTCAAAGTTCCTGGATTATTCATGGAGGTACTGGATGCTTTACAATAAAATTCTGCATTGCAACCATGGTTGATAATGTAAAGGTTGAGAGACCTTGCTGGCCAATCCAAAACATGTGAGGCCCTCAGTTTGCAAGTAGTCACTGAACAATGCTGCTTGATGTGGATGGACAGCGGTATTCATAAACAGGAAATATGCACTCTTTGAACCCCTGACAAGCCAGATGTTCTGTTTGAAATAACATTGCTGTATACCCCCTGGCCTGTAACACAGCCATGACCACAAACATGGAGGGGTGTATGTGATCCCAACATGCCACCACATCCACAATGGTCCTGTACAATCACGTCAGCTAGACTACCTGTTTCCCTGTTCTCAACACATTTTAATGTCACAAACATCAGAATTGGCGACTGGAATCACAGCTCGATTTTACTCACTCGGTAGAGACATGAAACTTTAAGAAATGTGCCATATTAACAATAAAATAAAATAATTCAAGTCTCAGATTATTTTCTCTGTATTTTTATTTCAAGTTAGAAAAAAACAGTTCACAGTCTTTAATTTATTAATGCAGAGCCATAAATAGTTTGCTTAACAAGCCAGTCAAAACAGAAGAGCGCCACAGTAGCGCATTTATTATGCATGCCACTAAAAACTCTCATCGCGAGAAAATTACGAAGGCACGAGGGACGTCAGTTGTTGCCTGGTATCCTAATGACCTCCCACACAGGCAAAATAATTTTGTAGAATAAAGTCGTTTGCTGGAAATTGAAGTTAAAATAAAAGTAAATGTCACTGGTGCTTGCCGGTGTGGATGAAATTTGCCACACTTGACATGTCTTCTCCGAGAGCTGGTTGTCAACTGTTAGCAGGCAGTATGTGCACCCGGCGTAAATTGCCATACCCTCTATCCCCACTCCTCGCACCAGGGTGCCAAAAACCTAACCAAATAAGGGTATGGCATGGTACTGAATCCCTTTGGATACCGTGCGAACCCCCGTTGCAACTACCTTCCCACGCCAGCCGAACTGCGTCATAGTAAAGTAATTGAATTTTTAGAACATTCTCGAAAGAAAAAATATTTACGAAAGAGGTATCAACCCTTATCTCTAATTGCTGACACAACCTCAACTACGACTTTATAAAAAGCAAACACATGACAGATAAACATTCCAAAATGGCCAAATTCAAATACTGATAAGCAATTATAATTCCTCAAAAAAGAAAAGAAAATTAACCAAATGCCTGGATTAAATCTGCATCATTACAACATGTAATCACACTGGGAGTCACTGTGAAGACTGAACCTACATTATGTAAACACATAACAGCCAGACTGTTCCGAGACACAGTTCAACTGTTCCTTGGTGCACACCTGACGTTCTCAGTACCACATAAATTCAGTAGTTTTACGTGTGCATTTCATTGATCTCTGGGCATACAGTCCCATTTTATGCATGAATTGGTACACATGTGTAAATGGCAATGTTTGTTGGCTGCTCTCAGGTCCCTAGTAAGGTTGTCTCCGTGTGTCAGTCCAAATACCAATCTTCTCATAGTACTGCAGAACTTTGGGTACATTTACGTGTGTCTGACATATCTTCAGTTGCCCAATAATTTTTCCTCCACAACACTGTCCAAATGAAATTTTTGAGCCACTGCAATTTAATACACACCTATTGCTAGTCAAGAACATCCACACTTACTGCCTTATTACTGAGCGAGGTGGTGCAGTAGTTAACTTTCTGACTCACATTTGGGAGGACCTGGGTTTGAATCTCAGTCCAGCCATCGATTTTGGTTTCCCATGGTTTCCCGAAATTGCACCAGGTGAATGCTGGGATGGTTCCTTACTACACGCCTTGTCTGCTTGCTGCCCTGTTCTTGCTTCTCTGAGCTACTTGCTCTGTCTCTAATGACTTGCTTTTGATGAGGCATAAAGACCTACCTACCTATTACCTATCGCTTTATTCTGTTCCATGTATTGCAGTNCGCTTTTGATGAGGCATAAAGACCTACCTTCATATCTACCTATCGCTTTATTCTGTTCCATGTATTGCAGTGTTAAACACTATCAGCTTCGCTTGTGTTACAGTACTGTTGTAATCCATGTAAAACAACTCCCAAAGAATTTGTCGGATATGAAAACTGTGTCATTAAATGTTGTTTGCAGTGTTAAGGTTGCTGTTCTTTTGTGACTGTGTGAAACTTATACAGCAACCAACAANAAGTAATGGTTTGCATGACACACTCGCGAAACTGGCCGTGATATTGTTGTTCACATCAAATAGTATATTACGTTAAATCAGCAAGTAATTTGTGTCCTGGGAGATTATATGAAGAACTACTAAGAAGCATGACGCCGAAGGAATTATTAAAGAATTTCATTAAGTGAGGTTATATGAACTTGATCAAGTGTGCTCCCGCGCCATCATTTTCTTTGTGAAGTCGTCATATTATGTCAGTTATTCACCTNATATGAACTTGATCAAGTGTGCTCCCGCGCCATCATTTTCTTTGTGAAGTCGTCATATTATGTCAGTTATTCACCTCTAACAACAGCAAGAATCAACATTGTCCATGTTTATTTTTATTTCCATAGTGTCAAATGAACCTGTTTTGGCTAGAAATGTGCAGTCGCACCTGTGGCATTTAAAGCGCATTTTGGAAGGCGGTAAAAATGCTTTGGCTAAACTAGACGACTTTGAAAGATGTGCCTTTTTTCACTCAATGTGCAAAGAGCTCACAAAAATTAAAGACAAATTCGACGAGGATATCACCAAAGATTTGCAGCTGCGAAAGAGAAACATACTCGTTACGTTTCCGTGACTACACTTTGCAATGGGACGAATTTGNCCAAAGATTTGCAGCTGCGAAAGAGAAACATACTCGTTACGTTTCCGTGACTACACTTTGCAATGGGACGAATTTGACGCAATATATTTTGAAATTGATGCTATCAAACACATGCTTAATAGCTATGTTGATACTCCAGCGGTTGGTATACTAAACACCAAGGATGCTGACAATCATTCTC
>NQII01000474.1:781-17279 GCA_002778355.1 Clitarchus hookeri
CCCCCATAAAAAAAAACCTTTACGTATTTTTAAGTAGGTCTACAAAAATTTCTCATGAACATGAAATGGAAAGATGAACGAAACTTAATTAATTTAAATTACTGAAATATGATTTATTTTTATTTTTCAATTATAATAAAACCCTGTAGTGATTCATATGATATTGCACTTGCATATAAAAAAGGTAAAAAATTATTTATTAATGTACATTCAAACATTACGTGTTTATACGTGTTTGTGTAATATTTTTGCTCTGTTCATATATATATTTGTTGCTAACTTTGGTTCATGTGTCCTTGTTAAGCGCGTGCATGAACTTTATTAACTTACAAGGACTCAAAGACGTTACATCTCCGACGCTTGTTCTGTGTTTACTTTCTGAACACCCGGCAACCTCAGTCTTATCGCAAATGGCTTCAAGCGACTGCAAAAAGCGTTCGTGGCCAAAACTATTTTTTATTTATTAATTTATTTAAATAAAAAAATTTTCTGGCAAACCGAATTTTAAATGTTTTCTTTTCGAATATTTTTTTGCTAAGATGATAATTAGGCAGTCGTAAAAATAACAGTACTGCAGGTTGACTGAACAAATACAAGCGCATTAAAATGTCTCTCTTGTATGCGTAAGCTGAAGAATGTCGAGAGCTAAAATTTAAAAAATGGCACGCATTTTTTAAATAAACATATTTTCCCTCCTAACTCCGTTCCACCCCATTCAGCTAGCTTAATTTTATCTATCCAGGGACGATGGGGGAACAATCTTTGCGAAGTGCAAGTTGGCTTTCATGAAGTTAGCGCGTAATGGAGATCATTCTGTTTTACAAGTGTCTGTTTCGAACTGCATCGCCTAATTTATCTGTCTGAGTCGTATTTTCACTTCAGGGCAATATCGAATGATTCCAGCATAAAAGAAAAAAAAAAGTAATCATTCATGCTGCCAGTTGGGAATGGTTGGAAAAGTCGTTCTCCGATGCAATATATACCCCGGCTTTGATCACTCGTATGTATGAAATTGCTACGTCACATTCCTCACTTCCATTACCCCTTCCTGCCGCCGGCAGTCGCTTCCCCTCCTTCCCCACTCTCCCATCCTCGCCATTATTTCCTTCAACAACAATTATCCTCGCTGGAAAGGTCGTCTGCGAATTGGCAGGTTTCGTTAACGGAATCGCCCACATGGCCCGATTTTGTATACACAAACGACGACGTATTTTGTAATTTCGTATTTCGCTTTTTGTAGCGAACCTTTACAAAAAAATAAAAACACGGAATTACCAAATCGCCACTATATCTGTTTTCATTTGCAGTCTCCATATTACTTTAACCTAGAAATATTTATCCAGATGCACTACATTAATTTAATTTGGAATAAAAACTGTGCTTTGTCATCATAAATGATGCTTCAGGTAATTAGACAGTTGTAAAATTGTTTATAGCATGTGTATTATATTGTAAAACACCAACGCTGGGCTTATAATTTTCAAATAAGATAACATCTAGGTAATTCAAGAATTGTATAAAACAAACACAATTAATTTTATCTATTACATTTCCTTGAAAAAAAAAGTCCATCCAAAATTTTGATTTGTCACTATACAACAGCTTAAAAAAATGTGGGTGTCGACAGAATCCGAATTGAACCCTACAAAATAGCAAATTGCTAAATAACGAAATGTTTAATTCGAACACGGCCTCGAGGTGAGGTGGAGCGATTCTCAGTTTTCTGCGCATGTGCGCAATATTGACTTGTCCATCGCTGTCAAAATCACGTGGTCAGCAGTAATCAACATGTTTTTTTGCATCTTTATTTTCAACAGATTCACCCTTTTATATGTATAAAATACTTCGACTAACTTCAGCATATACTAGTTGGATTAAAACTAGGTTGGAAGAAGTGTACACACGTTTCAATGTATACTTGTATACATAAACAACGTTCTAACCTCAAATTGTATCCACGTATTTATACTATAGCAGACTGTTCACGGTTTGATGAGCACTCTTGAAAACCCTGCCTAAGATCTACTTTTCTCCCTAATTTTGAATTATTCCGCCATATATGTAGTGTAGTGAAATTCACATGGCTATGGGACTAGTGACTTTATTTAAACGCCATTCAAGCGGAAACACGTAATTATCACGAGCTTAAATGTTACTTGTACGCCAGTCCGCACTCTAATGTTAGGGGGAAAAAAAACACCAACTTTATTTGCGTTAATTTAAAAATGACTCGCAATACGTCACGACTCAGAATAATTTTACGTAATTCCCTGCGACGCTGCCAACTTAAAAAGTAGCCTGCACGCCAGTGTTTACGGCAGCATAAATATCCAGTTACCGGGAAGTAATATCTGGCATCGGCAGGTGAGCGGTTAAATGTCAGCTACTGCGCATATCGGCCGCGCATTCTTCCTCATTTTTCCCCTCCGCTCCTCTTATGTTTCTCCTTCAAAAACTCGCCTGGCTGGAAACAGCTGTTGGCGAGCGGTGGCGCGTGGCGGCACCTAGCAGCGGGCGCTCCAACTAGCTGATCGAACCGGTTGGCGGTTCCGCCTTCCCTCTTTCAAACCGCGTTCCGAGCCCGCGACGGTTGGACGCTTGAACGTTCGCGCGTCACGTGAGCTGGTGCGGGCTGAGTCCTTTATATATATACATATTTCTCTGTTTACCCGTGCAAGACGTTGGTTTTCGCGAGAAGGGGAAGTCTCCTGGAGATGTGGCGCGTGCGCCGTTGAGACGCGGTCGCGTGTTTGTTGTGGAGGAGGCTTGGTGCGGCGGCTAACCTGGAGTGCGTGTGCGCGTGTGTGGGTGTTATGCGAGGCATGCGAGTGTGCGGCGAAGGCAGCAGCAGCAGCGGACGTGTGCTGGGCGGCTCCGGAGAGTCGCCGAGCTGGAGGCACAGCTGGCACTTCACGTCGTACCTGGCCGAGGGCGTCGCGACGCCTCCCCTGGGCTGGGAGACGACGCAGGCTGCCGCCGGACGCAAGTCCAGCCGCCACGTCCGCTCCAAGTCCAAGTAAGTCCCTCTCACCTGTGATCCCCGTCGACCTGTGTCCCGGGGGGTCGGCTAATCCGCAGTCGTATTCGCAGTGCAGTGCGAAACATTTTGTACCATACCTTGTCCGTAATTTTTTTTTAAACTGGTGGTAAATGGAGAGAGGGAATCGGGAAAATTACGGGGTTCAGAGGGACAGGAAACAACAGTATAAAGATATAAAGTCTATGGAAGAAAACAGAGCGGGTTAGGCCTGAGAGTGGAGGAATGTATTGCAGGAGATAGTGTGATAGAATGTAGGGAGGGGGAGGGGAGGATGAACTAACCACGGGGCAGCCGCCCAATAGCAAATCTAGTACAGTGATAATAATCACAAACAATCTTGGAAATTCCTTGTGATGATGATTTGGAGGGGAAAAAGGGGGGGAGGACATTGAAACCTCCCACTGCCTCCTCC
Source organism: Clitarchus hookeri (assembly GCA_002778355.1). Classification (NCBI taxonomy): domain Eukaryota; kingdom Metazoa; phylum Arthropoda; class Insecta; order Phasmatodea; family Phasmatidae; genus Clitarchus; species Clitarchus hookeri. The sequence goes on from NQII01000474.1 coordinate 4,234, forward strand.
CCGCCAACCGCCTTTACACTTCTTCATTAATGATTTTAGTTTAGCTTTTGAAAGCTAAGCAATTTTTAAAATTATTATGTAAACTTTTCCTAAGAATGCTTATTTAAAAAGCAAGTGAGTAGAGGGCGACACTCCATGCAAACCATAAAATTTAACATGTCGCAAGTACGCTACCAACCTTAGGATGTGAAATTACAGTGGACAACATATATCCCTGTCATTTTAACTTCTAAATGTTGGCACTCAGTCACCGGCGCTGTAAAGCTTCAAAGGCTAATGTGATATGAGGAGAGTTCAAATCCAAGAGGAGAACGATATTGCCGCGCTTGTTTTGAACGCAAAACCGTTGCTATTTCGTAAATAAAAGACAACGTAGTTATTCTGTGGTGTTCTGTTAGTGTAGTCCCTTTGTAAAGTTACCACTTCTCAAGCAAAGCTTTGAAAAAAAAATATCAATGTCCTAAACTTCACATTCTAGTGACATTGGCGTGCAGGTTCCTAGTTAAGTTGGCAGCAAATTAACAAAAACAGTTTCAGAACATTTGAAGTTGTATTGCAAGTGTAATGTTTGCATGACCTCTGACACTAGTGTTTCTTGTTTTATGCATTTTATACACGATAAAATATGAATTTGCATATTAGGGCATTGTAACACACATTCTTTACAATTCCATGTATTTCATTCGATGGTGCGTGAATCAAGTGATCTGGTAATCTTATGGCGGAATGATACCAAATGAGAAGTAAAAATAGATCCCAAGCACGACTTTCAAAACTGCTCTACCGTGAACAGTTCATACACATCTACCCCCAGGCTTGTTTCTGAACAAAACATTTCCTCTTTTCCTACTTCTAAGCACCACTGCACTTGCTGCATGTTTTTTTTCCCGTTAAATACCAAGGGACGATAATGAATATCTCTGTCTCCAGAACAAATCCCCAACTTCCTGTATCGTGTAATGAAAGCACTGGCAGTCGGCGAATAAAATACCTACCGTTCGCATGTATATGGCTGCCAACATAAACCATATCCGCTCATCCAATAAAAAGTTTACAAACGTCCCCCTTTCCCTAAGAATTAAGGAATACTTATGGGGTCCTAATAAGTTATATCATCAGTAATTTTAGAAGAAGTTTCATTTGAGACTTTCGCAGTTATTTGTATAGTTTGTTGGTTAGTCAGAATTGTTTTCATTTGTCACTGATTGCACACATAAGGGATGGTAACCATTCGGAAAGACACGACAGTGTTTGAAATGACCATACTTGCTGCACATATTGGGAACTCCGCCCCTTCCACCCCCTCCAAAAAATTCATATATTTAAATAAAAGGTAGTTAATGGTTGATTGTGCACTTTTTTTTTTTAAATCATCGTTTGAAAAATATTTTTGCCCCTACCGGNAGTCAGAATTGTTTTCATTTGTCACTGATTGCACACATAAGGGATGGTAACCATTCGGAAAGACACGACAGTGTTTTAAATGACCATACTTGCTGCACATATTGGGAACTCCGCCCCTTCCACCCCCTCCAAAAAATTCATATATTTAAATAAAAGGTAGTTAATGGTTAATTGTGCACTTTTTTTTTTAAATCATCGTTTGAAAAATATTTTTGCCCCTACCGGTAAATATTTTAACGGGAACACTGACTGGCATAGCCTAGTTAAGTTGGCAACGACGGAGGGAGAGTTGTCCCATGTCTTTAACGTTGACTGAAAAGTGTTCGGTAAACGTTTGTTCTTACTAAAAATTAATTATTTGGCTTTCTGTTTTTCTTGAATGCATACATGTGTAAGGATGAGCAAATCTGTAGCAATACTTTCCTACTTTTCTCTAATAATTTCACAGTTTCACTAGACCGACACATGAATAATATGAGTAAGGTCCATGGCAATGTTAATGNGTAGCAATACTTTCCTACTTTTCTCTAATAATTTCACAGTTTCACTAGACCGACACATGAATAATATGAGTAAGGTTCATGGCAATGTTAACGNGCAATACTTTCCTACTTTTCTCTAATAATTTCACAGTTTCACTAGACCGACACATGAATAATATGAGTAAGGTCCATGGCAATGTTAACGTTACATATGGCGGAAGAATGCACAAGCTGCATACAAATAGGCATTAGAGCCATGGCTTTCAAAAGTGCTCAATTTACCGCGAACATTCTATAAATACAATTATTGAGATCTCGAGCTGCTTATGCTAATCAGAAGCCTTACGTCCACCAACAAGTTCCACCGAGGGTGAAATATCCTGCAAGTTAAAACAAATTAGAACGGGTTAGTGGTAGGGGGAGGATAGTTACGTGCGTTGCAGGGGCGTGTGTTGATCAGGGGTTGCCTGCCCCTGTTTCTCCGTGTTCGATCCCGTTGCCATGGCAACGCCGTCAAGCACCGTACTCGTGTTTATAGGAGGGGGGTGGGGAGGGTGACGCAGCAGTTCAAAGCGCCTGCATTGTTGCAGAAACTTGTTAACACTTCGGCTTTTCTGCACGTGATATTCTTCACCCTCCGTGCTTTTAATTCCGACGGCCCAGCAAAACCTGGCACCTACCCTTCTTCGACGGAGAAACTTGANATTCCGACGGCCCAGCAAAACCTGGCACCTACCCTTCTTCAACGGCGAACTTCAAAGAGAACCCCTCCTGTTATATTCTATTTTCGTCACGACCCTGCACACATATGTTTTAAGACACAGAATCCTGGAAAAGCCGTTTATAACGATATTGGAGGCCTCCAAAATAATATTTATGTAATGCGTGATATCTAGAAAGTATCATTCCGTCCGTGTCTGCGGTATGGTTGTTTTCTAAATAAACATATTCGGAAAATGTTAATTAATATATATATGTATATATATGTAGTGGAGAATAGACTGATATATATGTTATCTTTGTTTTTTTTTTTTTGCAGCAGTTGTCATGTAAATTGTGTTCGACTATTATTTCAAGTTATTCAAGATGTTATTTATTCCTGTCTGATTTCTTTTTCATCATGAATTGTAAATTTTTATCCACTCGTTTCAAGATCTTTTGTTTTAAGAACCTAAGTTGTTACCGAGATAAGAGTCGGGCCTATATTTGATTTAAGAGGCGTTCCGTATAAATTTATAAGATTATATATATATATATATATATATATATATTTAAAGATATGTCAAACATTTATTTCCATTTATAAACTTACTATTAAAATAATTTAATTGAATAGAAAAGTTAGAACGCATTTGAAGAGCCAGGTAGGCGACTTTAATGCTTCCTATTCGCTTGAACAGCGTCGTAAAGTGTTTGAAATACATGTTTTTTTTTTTCGAGAAACTATTAAGCGTGCGCCCACTGCGCTAATATGCGAAAAGAACGCAAACTTGAGACGAAGGCTGTTGATTGCTTTCAAGAAGTCGCGCACGTTATAAACACCGATTCAGACAGAGTACACCAAAACTGCTAAAGACTGCTTTTTCAAAGCACTGTATCTCAAAATATACGCGTCAGACACATACAAAAATACTCAAGGGCCCTNGCTAAAGACTGCTTTTTCAAAGCACTGTATCTCAAAATATACGCGTCAGACACATACAAAAATACTCAAGGGCCCTGCATCGCACCTTCTACCGACTTACATACTTTCCACCAGTGGAATAATAGCGTCACCGCTGAAAGTCCCATAGATACACGCAGTGCAACGACAATACTGCACGCCAGTTGAGGACCTTGCGCTTAGCGGCGATGGCACACTTGATGCGCATGGGAGTGTCGCCCTTATTGCTCTTGAGCTTCTCAACCTCAAAAGCGGAATAAAAGCCTCAGGTAGGCGGGAACCTTAAGGGGAATGGTGCACGGAATCTCAGTTTTGTCGCAAATTGTTTTTCAGAGGATTTTTCGATATTTTTGTCACGACATGACGTAAATAATAACTTCGGACATCTTCTTGCACTGTTTTAAAGATATTCACGAGCTTGAAATTATTATTTTCTGAGCACTGATGAAAGGCAAGAAATAACATTTTTTTTTTTTAAATTTTCCTCCAATGATCGGAGAATAATAAAGACAGTGAATATTTATTTTAACAATGTAAAAAGGTGTTCTGAATAATTAGTTATGCCTTTTCGTGCCAAAAATTTCGTTAAACCTGATCCCTTTCAGACCCACTTTAATTTACGGTTTCAAGTGTTGCGAGCAAGAAATTTTATGATGCGTGCTGTAATTAAGTAAGCATTAACACTTGTTTCACTGTCAAAGCCAATGAGCTGTAGACTATATGTTCGGCTACAGTTTAGAAGCAATTATGACCTCTAACCAGTAAGAAGGTATTCCCAGTANTGAGCTGTAGACTATATGTTCGGCTACAGTTTAGAAGCAATTATGACCTCTAACCAGTAAGAAGGTATTCCCAGTAATTTACCCACGGGTAAGATCATTGATCATTGGTAGAGACCTGAAAAATTCGCGAGTTCAACGACGTGTAGGCTGTACTCCATTGTCGTATGTAAAAATCATACAAATATCACTGTTCATTGGTCGCTTGTTGTATTAGCGGAATACGGTGATTCTATCTGCATTTTACTGTGCATTTATTATTGGCCCAGAGTTGTCCGGGAGGTGTAAACTAACGGGTGGACCAATAGCATTAGCAATACAACCGTACGAGGTTTCGAATTCTATCTTGTCCCGAAATGAAAACACGAATTTTTCAGGTCTCTCGCGGATTCATTTCGGGACAGGCTAGAATTCAAAACACGTGTGTTAATAAAATGTCGACCATTGGTCCACGCGGTGTTTGACACCTCCTGGAGAAGGCTGGCCCAATCTTCGCCTCCCGCTGTGACGGCAGACAACCAATGAGTAGTTGATATCGGCATATCTGTACATAAGGCTATAGAGTCTAGCCTGCAGGTCATTGAACTCGCGAATTTTTCAGGTCTCTAGTCACTGGGCTTCGCAGTGTGCAGTACAGACCAAAAATTACCTACACGTGCGTAATGCAGGATACAACTATGTGTAAAGTCCATTCCTGGTTACTTCCAACTCTTCTGCNAAAATTACCTACACGTGCGTAATGCAGGATACAACTATGTGTAAAGTCCATTCCTGGTTACTTCCAACTCTTCTGAAGCCCTGCTTGAGTTCTACTTCCAGGATATTCCTCCACCTCATGCAAACAAAGCTTAGCTCGGCTTCGCGCCTTTTGCAAAAATTCTTCGTTCTCGCGTCATAATTTCGTATTCGCAGTAAGTACTGACAATGAACGATTGTAGAAAATCTGCATTTTGCGAGTAGTTTAATATTTTTGTGCGTAATTCTAATTGGTGTTGTCTGCTTGTAAAAAAGGCGAGAACGTATTAATATAATATAAATACGTTCTCGAATGTTTACAACAGGCAGTTAACACACAATTAAAATTACGCACAAATACATTAAACTACTCGTAAAATGTAAATTTTTTTATAGTCGTACATTGTCAGTAATTACTATGAATCCTAAATTATGAAGCGAAAACGTAGAATTTCTGCAAAAGACGTGATGCCGGAGCCTTAACCAAGTTTAGAAAATCACACCAATTATCGCATTCATGCGCACTCAGTCTAATATTTTGCATAAGAACTATTTCTTACTAGGCATTACCAACGCACCTATTTTCTCTTTGTTTTATTAGTTTTAATTATAAATGGAATATTATAATTTATAAGCACAACGTAATTAAAAGTTTANATTTTCTCTTTGTTTTATTAGTTTTAATTATAAATGGAATATTATAATTTATAAGCACAACGTAATTAAAAGTTTAATTTAACAAAAAATTATATACCTGTATGTCAACGCAAGTATAAAACACTTGTGAGACATGACATATGTAGGTAAGAATCAAACGCGTCATACCTGGGGTGATTTCTCACAGATTTATTTTAAAAAGTGCTAAGAAACTGCTAATAGACTAACCTCCTTACTGCTTACTGCCTAAGTTGTTTTGTTGTGTAAACCACTTTAGACTAACTAAAGGGAAGGAAAGCAGTTTACTCTGGCGTTAGAAGTGCAGACACACGTGTTAAAAAAACTAATTCTAAGGAAAAAATTACTTCACGATGTTATAAACTGCACCATATTCTACAGCAGTTACGTATTTTCATCACGATTAAGATCTTATTTATAATTTTAATACAAATTGTTGACAAACTTACGTGAAAATTTTGGGTTGCAAACAACCCCCACCCCTCCACTTAGACTGTTATTGAAGGCCGCATAGGTAGGGGTAGTGAAATTTCNTTTGGGTTGCAAACAACCCCCACCCCTCCACTTAGACTGTTATTGAAGGCCGCATAGGTAGGGGTAGTGAAATTTGGCGAAAAGATTCCAAGACAAGTTACATTTCAAAACACTGTGGGGTCGTTTAAGTATCTTGATTGGCTGAATTATTTNGCGAAAAGATTCCAAGACAAGTTACATTTCAAAACACTGTGGGGTCGTTTAAGTATCTTGATTGGCTGAATTATTTTTTGACACGTGTTAGCTGCCTGCGCACGAATCACGTATGAGCCGTGCCGATGTTGCCGTATTCTGAGTGGCCCGGTCAAATAGGAAAACTCCTTCTCAAACAGACAGCAACCAATGGCAATAGACAAACTGCAGTTGGGTGCTTATATAGTATTGAAGTCTATCCTGTACGCGTATTTTTTCGCGAAGAATCACTAGTTCGACGCATAGGCCATTCGTAGGGGCAGTGATATTTCGCGAAAATATTTGGAGACAAGATACAGTCCAAAGCACTGCAGGGTCGTCCATCTTCTTTGATTGGCTAGAAAATGTGCTGGCCCGTGTTAACCGTTTGCGCACGGATCACGAAGGTTCAGTGTCGGAGTTACTTGGTCCCGAGTGGCTTGGTCAAAGACGGACGCGGCACCAGCAGCCAATGGAGGCATAAAAACAGCTGAGGTGTGTATATAGTATTGAAGTCTACTGCGTGCTCCGATTTGTACGCGAAAAGTCACTGGCCTTAGTAATACTTCATGTAGCTGAGCGGCACATTTAAATTGGCAATTCCATTTCCCCAGTAGTGGCAGCTCATAAAGCCTGGGCCTTGGGCTCCCTAACCAACACCCAGTATGTGCGTGAACCACGCCCAGTATGTGCGCGAACCACGCCCAGTATGTGCGCGAACCACGCCCAGTATGTGCGCGAACCACGCCCAGTATGTGCGCGGACGGGAGACTGAAGGCTCTGCCACAACTGAGCAGATGTGTTCGTTTGTACTGTCAGACTTTGTTGTCTGTCCATGCTGTCTGAGCTGTTTAATAACCACCATGCAATTAATGTAGCTGATATAGGCTACTTGATTCACTTACTACCATGTAGATGGCAGCACGATAAACTCGTCATTGGCTATTCATTCTATTTGTCCTAGTATACTTCAGACGTAATTATTTTGGTAGGAAATTAGTTTTAGTGAAATGGTTATACACTCACGTGCTAAAATTAATTAGGGTTAAGAACTTTGTATAATTCCGTCAAATAGTCTTTGCGATTTGCACAAGTTTAAAGCTTTTTTAACTATTTTACATACAGAATTTTGTTTACTGAAATGCATTATAATTGAATATCAAAGACACTGCTTCCACTCGAGACCATAAACAGTATTTCGTGAGTACCATATATTTTTAATTTGTTGCACTACCTAATATTTTCGCCGTGATTTTACCGTGTGTTTACGTCCATCGTTCTCCTGATTGGCTTGCAGCACTCGTGACGTCAGCTGCAAACGGTGCAGTCGGTTGTTGTGTTACTCAGGGCGTGACATTTCAAGTCTGAAGGCTGTAGCCAGACTAAAACCCTTGGTCAATACTTTCTTACATTCACTATTCTGAAAATGCCTCATCCGCCACTGTGCGCAATAATTCGCTAAAATAGGAGGGCACATTCTGTGGTTATAGATTATAAAAATAATGAATATGCAGTACTTAATGTTACACAGACGAAAATCATATACGGGATGTATCATTATGACGCTTTTTTTTTATGCTTGCTTTTTTTGACCGAGCAACTGTATACTTTTCACTCACCAATACCAGACTATCGGCAACAACGGCCAGGTCACACTCTTTGTAGTTCGTTAAATCAAGGGTTCACGGTATTTTCTAAGCGCCAGCCTCAAATAGGCTTTTTGATCGCCGCCTGCGACCTGGAAACGTAATTTCGCGCCAAGGCTGTGTGTTAACCCCTTAACGTACACATTAATTTTTCATTTCAGATGCTGCAAAAGAGGAAATTTATGGTGTTACAACTCACACTTTGGAACGCATGGGTAAGGGTTTCAGTACATCCATTACGTAAGAAGCGACCAATCATAAAATAGTTGGTATGTCAGCAGCAACCAATAACATTTCAAAGGGAAAAGCGCTGTACGTATTGGTGCTAACATCTGACCTTGGACAGCAACGACCATGATCTCGCCTATTCTGCATCATGTTAGACGTGAAAGAGGTATACTCGGGGATTATGTAAAAGGGTTTAATATGTACGAAGCAAAAAAAAAAACAGCATTGAATTGCCGTAATTAAAAATAAAACCACTCGCAATAAGCTTACGTGAAGACTTAGACCTTCGTAGTTTGCTTAATTATNCTTACGTGAAGACTTAGACCTTCGTAGTTTGCTTAATTATTTGCTAACTATTATAGACGGAGATATTGCGCGCCGATGTGTGGGCACTGAAGCGTAACTGTATGTAACGGACAATTATTTGTTTAAGGTTGGTCTCAAAAGTACTGACTTCGCCGCGAGCAGCGTGTAAACTAGCGCGGGGTGATATCGCCAGTTGCAATCGCGACCTCCGAGGTTCCCTACTAAACGAAAGTAGATCGCGCACAACTCGTAATTCGCAATGATTGCTCCGGTTTACTCGTTCGACGACGGGCGTGTGTGCATTTTAATTACTCATTCGAACGTCCCCCGAGGACTCTCTGAGCTGTGCAGCTAGCGATTAACCCGGATAAATGCATCCAGTGAAGTTTACATAAACCGCCGCCGCGCTACAGTCATTTGAACTCATTTACCCCTTGTAGTCGAGCCCCGGAATCACCTCTTAGAAAGCAGACAGCCGAGGGGAATACGTTATCGAGGTCACTTCATCTCTCTTATTCACTCTTGATGCATTACCATGTCGTTTATTTAGCCCGGCGATGTGACGAATTTCGCCACGGGCTCCATTGCTTTTTGAAAGTATCAGTGTCGAAATTTAACTTGAGAACAAGTTGACTCTGTGCAATATTCTTGCACTCGCCGGTGCAATGTCTACCAGAGGAAATAATGGTTACAAATATGCTGAGTATTGTTTTTGTTGATTCGTAAGTAGGTTTGGAAGCGTTTTATATAAGTCAGTTTTGCTGTATTTTTTAAAAGTAAATTTTACAGAGATTTAATTTCGTAAAACCATTTTATCATTCGAAATTAAACAAAAAAAAAAAATTGTAGTTTTTACCAAACACCATGCGTTTCTGTGACATTATCGTGACATATTCTGATTTGCTCTGGTGGTAATCACGTACCTGGTTATGTTCAACGGCCATAAAAATCAAAAGATAAAAAGTCCGGCAAACTTAGCCCACCTGCTGCCAACCTTAGCTCACCATCAGTAGCACTACTGTATTACCACCGTCAACTCCGCCCGGCTCCGTACTCTACCGGGAATCTAGCCTAGATCTCCGCGATGAATCCATGCTGTTGAGAAATACGGCTATTCCCATTTTTGACGTTGGTAGTTAGTTAGTTGCACGCTCCGATATCAAAGCGCACAAATTCTTAGTGCGTTTCGTGCCGTCATGGACGTTGAATATGTGCGAATGATGATACTTGGAAAAATGTTTTGTTGTGACGAAGTAACAATTTCGCATTAGAAAAACCGATACCCTAATGTGACAAAACCTGTCTCTAAAACTCTCTTTGTGATGTTGCATTGTTTGTCTTGTAATTATTGCATTTTGCCCCGTATCAGTTTGTAATGTGGGATCTTCCCGGAAGGTGCACAATGCATATGGCAGAGTTTGTGTGATAACTTGGCGGGTCGTAGAAGCTTGAGTCGGATAATGACGTGGTTTCGCTTCACGTGGGACATCGAATGACCTTCAGCTCGTACACGTCATTTGGGCCTTTCCAGCACTGTTCGACCGGACGTGATTTCATAGGTGTATTGGCTGCTCACAATAAACTTCTGCAATTTCGAAAGCCCTGCTTAAGATCTACTTATACGCACATTGTGTATTCTTCCGCCGTACGTGGAACTAAACATTGCCGCGCGCCAGATCACTTTATCCATGCGCCGGTCAAGCGAAACTGTGAAAGTATTAGAAAAGTAAATATTTTACAAATTTGCTAAATAGAGTTGTATGCATTAAATGAAAAAGAAAGTAAAAAAAAAATATTTCACTATTCACAAATGTTTTATTGACAATTTTTATTTCGCCATTAATACATTCAACTTCTTCCCTTCCGTTGTTACCAACTTTACTTGGACTGTGGCCATTAACATATATGCAGGTGGTATCAGTGACATTTTTCAATGGTTGATATTATAAGTGCTTAATTAACCAATGAACAGCCTATGGGCTTGGAACCAGTGCCCGTAACTTGCACATACGAATTTGTTCTGCTTTATATATATATTAAATGTATATATATATTTGGAGTGATATATATATATATTTGGAGTGATATATATATATATATACATATCACTCCAAATATCTTCCGAACCGCTGAAGGTATCATCGAAATTGGGATTTCGAATTCGTAAATGGCACTACTGGGCTCATAAGAACACTGTCTATGTCTGTTCCGAGGTGTAACTAATTGATGAGATAACGATATCACCTTTGGTTTTTAAATAGGAATAGTCGCTCATTTCTCCCAATAGCATAACATGTTATGAAGCAAGCGAGTTTAGTGACGTTATTATTTTGAAAATCCGACGAGCACTTTTTCAGATATAAGCGAGTTCTCATATATGTATGCTATATGTATATATACATTCATTCATATATATGAATGTATGTGAGTAGGGAGGATATGGCTGTATCCGTGCCACATAAAACTTCAGATTGCAAATGCAGAACATCCACTTGAACCGCGAACTCCAGCCGCACACGCCAGCAATATGGCGTCACTAGCCAGCAAGTAACATGTCGGGAACGCCATTCGCAAGTCAACGCCTGATAACCTGCTCGTCAGCCAGCAGCCCAGCCAATAGGAGATGTTTCGCAACACGCAGTAGCCGGTCAGACACGGAGGACCTTTCCCAGAGCCTCGCGAAGTCAGTCAGCGAATGGGTGGCGCTCGTTTCAAAGAAACCGCCACGCCGTTTCAATTCTGCACACTTGCCTATTCTCTGTCCGTGCTGCGTGCGGTCGTGAAGAAAGCAACAGATTGCATTGCGGGTCAAGCACTGTAGTTTCGCGTGCACGCTTGCTTGCGTCGTGCTGGCTCGCTAGACGTGGCCTGCTCGTTATTTCACGTGACTTTATTTCCATCGTACACCGCCGCAGATGGAGCCGAGAACCGCGGTGGCACTGTGCGAACAGGTTTAAATGTCAGTGTCGCGTGTTGCCAAACTGCTGTGCGCGGCAGTCGCTTTGTTGTAAAATGTGACACTGGCAACACTGTAGACGGCCAGGTGCGTACTTTCAATACGCAAGTCTGAGAGACTTCAAAAGTCACTCGACTTCTTTCCACCTACGTGGTACTTTCTATAGTCCATTCACGGTTACTTCCAACTTTTCTGAAGCCCTGCTAAAGTTCTACTTCCAGGATATGCCTCCGCCTCTTGCAAGTAAAGTTTAACTAAGTCTAGCAAATTTCACCAAAGGGACAAAGTACGATAATACTTCGCATAAGAACTATTTCTTACTAGGAATTACCAACACATAAATTTTCTCACCGGTTTTATTCATAATAATCATAGATACAATATTATAATTGATAGAGGAAATTTGAGTAAAAATTCTATTTAACCAAAAATAAGATACTTTTATGTCAAAAGGAGTTTTAAATATTTGTGATACATGACATGTTAAGGAAACAAACACACACGTCATATATGGGGTGATTTTCCAAGGGTTTGATTTAAAAAGTGTGAAGAAACCGTGAATACACTATAGTCTTGTTTATTACACAACAGTACACTGTGGTGTGACCATTTGTTATCTGTTCCCTATTCCCCTGGTTGTCTCCGTAATAATACAAACACGAAAACATATTTTTCTAGTGTATAGCGGAATTATATTTTTTTATATAAAAAAATATTTTCAAGTCTGCGTTGACCGATTGCAAATCGTTCCAAACTTCAGACTCTGCTTACTGAAATATGTGTGTTTCCTATTTGTAAATCGACTTTACGCACATCCGCACAGCGGAACAAAACGAACCATACATAAAATTTATATTAAAGCATGTCACACAGACCGAAAAATAATTAAGAATTTTTTAATGACGTGACATGATCTCGTTTTATTCGTAGGCAAAAACAAGCTAACGACTGCTTTGTGAAATAAAAATTTCCCCGGCTGCATCAAGCACGTATTAAATTCGTCTATGTTAATGGCTTGACAGGGCAAACGAGACGGATCCTTCTGGTGATAATGGGATCCTAAATACTTCGAATCGATGCTCAGAAGTTGTGATAGTGGGGACTGATTACGAGAGCAATCACCAATTTTTTCACCCCCTCGCCAAACTTCGTGAGCATGAGTCCATAGCGACCACATCTATGGTCCATACCATATAAGAAGGCCACTTTCTGACAGTCAGTGAGTGGCAATTGACTAATACGAAACAAACAAAGTGCCATTTAGAAAATCCTGTATCAGCTGATGCACGAACGAACAAAAGTTAATATTATGTTGGCTATTCTGAGTGCACTGCCAACGCACATCAGACAAGCAGAAAATACGCGATAAGAAAGAGTTCCAAGTTTAATTAATACATTTTATTTTATGTGATCACAAAACAGTGGTTGTTAGTGTTAAAAACTAAACTTCGTGATAATGTAGTTATG
>NQII01000474.1:17354-41419 GCA_002778355.1 Clitarchus hookeri
GCTGATTGGCGAACGGCGTTCCGACGCGTTGCTGACCAGTGACGTCATATTGCTGGCGTGTGCGGTTGTTACACCTCTGTATACTCAAGTACTCTGTGGCCGTATCCTGTATACAGTTTGTTTCACGGAATTGGTGCACTTTTCCTGACAGTTCTGAAAATAGTCTTGTGTGCAGTTATTTCCACTGTAAAATGTTTTCTGTTGACCTACTGGACAGGTTAACAGGCAAACGAGTGTGTTTATGTAAACATCATCTATTCTGGTAAAGGGGGGGGGGAGACACCGCTGTATCCATGGAAACAGCTGTAAACAGGACTGGCAGAAGGTACGAAGCTGTAGGAGAATTTATCTGCGTTTTTATAGCTAATTTCCGACAGTAGGTGGCTCTGTAATCGCTGCAACGCTCGTGACGCTGTCGTGCGGCGAGGTCTTACTCCGTGGCTGCACCGCGGAAGGGACGGAATCGATGACCAAAAAAAAAAAAGCCAACATAGAAGTTGTAACTCGCAGCTGGTACACCAGAGTAACTTCGGGAAAAGGCGCTTAAAAAAAGAAAGGGCAAGAAAAAGAAGAGAATGAGGAAGGAGCCGGGTGATACCCGGGCGCGTGGAGGGAAGGTGCGGGCCGCAGATGGCGAGAACGACCTCTGGATGCTGGAAGGGTGTCACGATCAGTCTGACACAAGCTCACGAGCTCCCGTCGACCTCGCCAAGCGAGATAACCCCAGCTGCAGATAGCGCAGCCCGCCTGCGTCTCCGGCTGGCTGTTCTACGACCACTCGTATACGTCATCATCCCTCGCGCAGTCCATTCCAGGTTACTTCCAACAGAATTCCTGATGAGGTTCTACTTTTAAGATATTCCTCCGCCTCATACAAACAAATCTTAAACCAAGTCTAGGGAATCATACCAAAGGTACAACGCACCGCATTCGTGCGTGCTCATTTTTAATAATATTTTGCATAAGAACTATTCATTTCTAGGCATTGCCAAAACATCTTAATTACAAATTAAATATTATAATTTATAAATAAAATATAGGCGAAAGTTCAATTTCATCGAAAGTAAGGTAGTCTACTTTGATGTTAACAAAGGTATAAAACGCTTGTGCTACAAGACATAGGCCTACTGTATATAGGAAACAACCGGACACGTCATATATGGGGTGATTTTTCCAAGGGTTGATTGAAAAAGCGTGAAGAAAATCACGAATAGACTATATCGTGACTCCCATAACACTGTACAGCATAAAAAGGGGTGGAAATATAATATACGTGCATATTTTTGCCAATATCGCCTTTTGTGTGGTGTAACGGAGAACTCTTGAGTCGTCATGTTGGGGGCTAAGGTTGTCGATGGTCGTGCCTAGCCAAGGTGAGGTTGGACCAGCGATAGTTCGGGCCACGACACACTTATCATGACGTGCTTTCGCGCAGTGTATCTCTCAGTCACTCTGATTTCGTGACGTCACATCGGTGACAACTGCTTGGGATGGCCCATTAGAATGTACGCAAATACCGCGTTTTGTTTGGTGTCAACAGCGACTAGTAAATAAATATGACGTATAGGTTAACACGGTTTTCGCAGGAATAGAAAAAAAAACAAGACGTTCTCTGATTTAATATTACTCTCACATGGTCGTTTGCTCAATTGAATAGGATATGTTTTTTTTTTACAGGTGGTTAAATAGTAAATACGGCCGACTGCAGCGAGTAGTGGCCTTGGTTTCGGCAATAGCTTTACGGACTTGCGTGAGTCTCTCTCTCTCTCTCTCTCTCTCTCTCTCTCTCACACACACTCTATTTATATATATTTGTAAACATTGGCTTTGTAATTGTACGACTTACAAATTTTAAATCACTGCTGGTTTTATGCAACTGTTTATTTGCTTAATCTTCACTTTTGAGTAACATGACGTACCTACCTCGTCGTATTAGTTGGCATTCTTATTTTAATCAGGTAAGCCACATGAGGCGCAATTCGTTATTTTAATAATTTAAACTGTTTTAATTATTCGGCTAGCACAGAACGCCATATAGTGTCTGTCATGTTTACATACTTAATGGCTGCGTAGTGATGTGTGCGCAGAACGCGACGCATTCGAACCGGGCATCAAGCAGAACCTGAGTTTTTATTCGGCTGGAGTTCGCGGGACAGAGAAGTGGCAACGCTGTTCGCCCCCGGCGGGCGCCTGGCCACAGAGTAGAGACATACGCAGAGACGAAATGGCCTGGCGGTTTCATTTGACGTGGGCGTTGATTGGCTGCGCGAGGCTTTGTGTTTGATAGGCCACTGCATACAGCGCGCCGTTCCCTGGCGGCCGGCAAGTAAGTTGATTGGCGAAGGGCGCATGCTGCTGGTCGGCGACGCCATTTCGATGGCATGTCTGGTGTCAGTGCGTGCGCGACCCTGCAGACGATGTCATGTGCCTGGTCAGCGCAGTGTTGCCAGCGCACGGCCTGCTAGTTGACGTCTCGGCGCCGAGGTTCTATCGATCACTCGCAGGTGTGGTCGACTACGCCCCTCGCCGCTGGCCGTCCGTGCGGCGTCGATCACTGTCGACACGCATCCCCCTCTCGTAGAGAGCTCATACCAGCTGCGCAGTAACCATTCTCCCTCACAAACCACAGGGCCCACTTCAGCAGGCGGAGGCGAAACCAAAGAGTGAAGAGTGAGTGGAGAGATTTGGGCGGCTCTTAACCTCGCGATCGTGAAACCCGACGAGGGTGAAGCGAGGTGATCATGGAGCAGCGCCGGAATGCAACGACGGGGGAAACGGGAGATCACCGAGAAAACCTGCAGACCAGTGGCATCGTCCGGCACGATTCCCACATGCGAAAATCCTGGAGCGACCCCGCAGGTAATCGAACTCGGTTCGCCTAGGTGGGAGGCGAGTGGTCTGACCACTACACCACCCAAACTGGGTAGAGTGCGCCCCCGAGTTGTGTAGTAGCCAGTCTGAGTCCCAATTTTGGACCTCTCTCTTGCCTTTTCGACTACCAAGAACGACGTGGATAAGATTTGAGGTTATAAAACTGTTTATCTAAACAAGTTATTTTTTTTATATTTGTATACTTCTTCTAACCTTTTTTAATTCAATTTGATTAGTTAAAATTGCTAAAAAGATAGTAGTTTAATTCATATAAAAGTGTTTACCGTTTTTGAATTAAGGTATAAACAAACACGTTCATCAGTACTGACCACGTGACTTTGACAATTGCACTGGCATGGGGTAGGTCAGTGTTGAGTACATGCGCAGAAGACGATAATCTGTCTACGGCGTCTCTTTGCCTATGCTCCCAATTCCTCGAAGGGGCTGCGATAGTTCCAGGAAGCCAGTCCGATGGCAGTGCGGCCGCAGTCCGCGAAGTGACGTTGTTTTATGAGCCCCGGAGCCAAGTCAAGCGACATCTTGTCGTCTTAAGGCTGTTCCAGTGCATGACTTTTTTTTTCTGTGTTTTAAGATATTTCATAGTTTTGTAGTATATGCAGTCGAAATCTGTTCCAAAACAGCGTTCCCCTACTTTTTTAATCGGATTGTAATCTTTATAACTTTAAATTACGTGCCAAATAAATTTCAGAAAGTTTTTACTAGCACGACGTTTGATCTCAGCAGAAGTGTGTCTGTGAGTCTCGGCAACGCCGCGAAGAAATTTCTTTGAAGTCTGGCAACCTGTTCGTCCGCGATTAAGGTTGGCGATTAGCCGCAGGTTGGCGATTAGCTACTTGTCAGGGACGCCATTTTGCAATCGTGCGCGACTGGAGTGCGCGGGATAAGGGGCTGCCAAACCTCTGTATTGCGTAGTCCTTCGTGTCTTCTTCACACTTGTTTAATCAGACCTTTGAAAAACCACCCCACCTACTGTTTTATGTGTTGGATTTGTTTCCTAACAATTTCATGTATCACCACCGTTTTATACCTCTGTAGGCATAAAAGCATAATATTTTCTGTTAGTTGAAATTTGATTCATATTTTGTCTATATATTATAATATTTCATTTATAATTAATACGAGTAATAACAGGGAGGAATTAGGCGTGTTAAAAGACATACAGTAGTTCGTATGGCAAGTATTATTAGGGTGAGTGCGCNTAATAACAGGGAGGAATTAGGCGTGTTAAAAGACATACAGTAGTTCGTATGGCAAGTATTATTAGGGTGAGTGCGCACGAATGCAGTACTCTGTTCCTTTGGTGTAGCTTTCTATACTTGCCGAAGCTTTGTTTGCATGAGGCGGAGGAATGTCCTGAAAGTAGAACTTCAGCAGGGCTTCGNGCTTTCTATACTTGCCGAAGCTTTGTTTGCATGAGGCGGAGGAATGTCCTGAAAGTAGAACTTCAGCAGGGCTTCGAAAAAAAAATTGGAAATAACCGCGAATGAATTATATTAATGTGAATACGCAGTATAAAACGACATCGTATAAGAAAGGTCCCTCGTTTATCGGGAGATATAATTCGTTTTTTGTAATCGCATAAAAAAAACTACGTAAGTACACACCGCCATAAACATCAAGCATAAACTCGTTAATATAGNGTTTTTTGTAATCGCATAAAAAAAACTACGTAAGTACACACCGCCATAAACATCAAGCATAAACTCGTTAATATAGGACCCGACATACGACACAGCGTTGTCACAGAGTAAATAAGAATACAGAGGTGAAACAGTCTCTTACATAGCGAACACCAGCCGCACGCGCCAGCAACATGGCGGAACGCCGTTCGCCAATCAGCGCCTGGTGACTTACTCGCCAGCCGGCAGCCCAGCCAATAGAGTACGTGTCGCTGCACGCGGTTGCCAATCAGACACAAGGCCCGTTCCCGGATCCTCGCGCAACCAATCAGAGAATGAGTACGCCAATGTCAAAGGAACCGCAACGCCTTTGATTCTCTGTGTACTTATTTACTCTGTGGCGTTATGCTGATACTAGTACACCTCCAAACAAAAAAAAAATTTGTTCGTTGCAACGCTTAAAATAAAATTTTTAATCATGCCTGAGAGAGTTGAGTGGAATTTCAAACGTAGTTGAGCCTTCTGCGTCGTAGAGAGTTAAGAGAGTGCAATAGGCGGAAATTAAACGCCCTGTCGTGGAGAAAAGAAACTGGTGCTTACTCTCAAGTGGGTTAAGTCGTTAACCGCATTGTCTTATCGAACTTAAACGCAAAGTCACGATCGTTTTTCTGCTTCGCGCCGTCCACAAGTTACAGCGCCGGCTTTTACGACGCCGTTCGCGCACGCCTGGTTCGATCCAGCGGCGCTTGAAAGCAGGAGCTTGTTGTTTGAGTCAGCAACTGAGAACGCGGCGTGAAATTATGTGTTGCAAATTTCCGGTTGGGAAATTTGCAACACATAATTTCACACGCGCGTCAGTGTTGCTTGCAGTAGTTTCGGTTCGAGTGGAGGAAATCACGATGTAAGTAAACCCGAGGCCGAGGACTGTTAATTTCTTTCTACCCGTATTGTAAGTTATAATTCATATTTTTTTTTTAGTGGAAAGAGTGGAGTTTAGAATAGGAGCACAAAGAAGATAAATAAATAGACAGAGGAGACATAGCGTAGTTCTATGTGGGCGTGTCCATTATCTGGCTGTTTGTGCGAGGCTCTGGTGACAGGCCTTGTGCTTGATTGGCTACCTTTGTGCTGCGAAAGATTCCCGATTGGTTGGCGAGTAAGTTGCCAAGCGCTGATTGGCGAACGGCGTTCCGATATGTTGCTGGTCGGTGACGCCATTTTGCTGGCGTGTGCGGCTCGAGTTTGCAGAATGAGAAGGCTCGTGTTACTTGTCAACAACCAATGCGAGCTTGAGAAATGTGTTCCTGTGGCTGTTTCATGATTTCTCGTAGTCTTGCCTGTTTTCTCATACCATGTCCAATAATAATCGGTATTTAACGCGTATGAAACTCTCCCAACTCTTTTTTTGACATTTTCCACTTGAATTAGCCGTACAAATTCAGTAAGAAAATAACCTTTAGAATTTTTTTGAAGAGAGGATATTTAATAGATATTGTTTAAAACTGTACGTGACCTCAATGGTGTATGGTAAAAAAAAAAATGCCGTGGATTAATTAAAGACTGTCTCTGGAAAACTGTATTTGTTATTTTAACTGAGAGAAAACAGCACCTTAATATTTTTTGACATTTTATGAGCTATTAAAATTTGAGGTTGTGTTGCTAAGTACTGATCTATGAAAAGAAAATACTCTTTGGACGACGTACGAAGACCACTTTCAAGAAACCACGCACATTACAAACACTATTTCCGAGTTCTTTAACATAGCAAAAAAAAAACTGCCTTTTCATTACGTCTTATCGCAAAATACTGATCGAAAACCCTCAAAGCTGGCATGGGGTCATGTACTGAACTTTGCTACAGACTTTGGACTAATGAAATGATAGGGCCGTCGCTCAAAGTTCCATAGTTGCAGCGGCGCAACGGGAACACTGCACGTCACTTCAGAAGCTTGCGTGTAGAGGNGTACGAAGACCACTTTCAAGAAACCACGCACATTACAAACACTATTTCCGAGTTCTTTAACATAGCAAAAAAAAACTGCCTTTTCATTACGTCTTATCGCAAAATACTGATCGAAAACCCTCAAAGCTGGCATGGGGTCATGTACTGAACTTTGCTACAGACTTTGGACTAATGAAATGCTAGAACCGTCGCTCAAAGTTCCATAGTTGCAGCGGCGCAACGGGAACACTGCACGTCACTTCAGAAGCTTGCGTGTAGAGGNCCGTCGCTCAAAGTTCCATAGTTGCAGCGGCGCAACGGGAACACTGCACGTCACTTCAGAAGCTTGCGTGTAGAGGCGCCACGCCTATAGTTTCGCGGGTCGGTGTCACCCTTACAGCTCCCTTCTTCCCGTCTCGAATGGCCAGAACAGCTCCAGGTACAGAAGACTGACTCCTAACCCTGTCAGTCACCGCATCCTTGGCGGAGGACATGTTGCATATTAATGAGATTATGACCGGTACTCCATTAACAACTTTTAAGAGCAACGCTACCAAATGCATTAACAATATTCGCCGATGATTCTGCACGCACGCACACGCATCATTATTCAGTAGTATTTTTAATTTGCGTACTTTTTTCCAACTAATTTTATATAGGGTAATCTAGCTACACCTGTTGATATATACATTCAATTTAATTAACGTGTAATATGTTGTTGTCGATTAGTCCATTTATTTCAAGGAGTTGCTGCATTCAGATTTCATTAATCTGAAAGTGCTTACGGTAGATCTGTTTATTTGTTTAAATGAGTTGAGATTCTATCTCTGGTTTTCCTCTTAGATTCTTTGTACGTTCTGCACCTTTATATTTATGATTGGTAACGGTAGTATTGTGCTACTGTAATTTTTATTTCCTTAAACATTCACTTGTGTCTTCTCCTGCTCAACATACTGTATGTACATAATTAGAAACCACATGTCGGGTTTACAGTTAAACCTATTTGAGCTACCATAGTTCTGTTTCACCTCTTGTTAATTTAAGTTAAAAAAAACTTTAATTTTAAAGTATGTGTACATTACGTTATACGTGGTTACGTGTAAGATAAGGCATTGCAGCCCTAACTTCGGCAGTATAAGTAAAACCANGTGTACATTACGTTATACGTGGTTACGTGTAAGATAAGGCATTGCAGCCCTAACTTCGGCAGTATAAGTAAAACCGAAATACATAAATAAACTGAACACAGCAAGTCACCAGTCCCTAATACTCTCGGGAGACCTCCTTGCGGCTGATCTGATTTGTGGAATTTCCTGCACCTCTTTGACGTGATTGGTTGACGATCACGCAGCACTTGTTCACTGGCTGCAAGACAAGTGCTAAGTGTTGTACACAAGTACAGCCAACTACGTGATTGCAACACTTCAACTCGGAAATGAACGTGTGACCCCAACAACCTTGAAAGAGGAGTACACAGCTGGGCGTCCAAGGTCAAGAAGCGAGGGGGCTATACGGGCGACACTAAAGCGCACGTCTACCGCCTAATCGCCCCTACGCGCGAGGCTCGCAGTGTTTCCGTCGTGGACTTGTACCGTGCGAGTTAGATCTGTAACAGTGGCACTGTATTACACGCCGAGAAAGCCCACAGGTCTAACCACACCCGTGTTTTTGTACTTTTCTCTTGCAGCTTAAGGAAACTGCATAGGCAAGCTTTAAAAATGCTATATTTAACCATTTTCACGATTTTTTTTCTCCATGAATATACTTAATATGTTAAAAGTAAACACATAGAGGCATAGATAATTGTCTTTTACCTTTTCTGGCAAAAACTCTTATTTCCAGAACATTTATTTACCGAGATACGCGAATACGTGCAAACAAGGATTTCACAGAAAATGTGCCACTGTGGATTCCTGTCACGAGACAAGGACCAGAAGGGACAACCCAGAAATCTGGAAACAAGAGGAATGTGTGAGGTACGCGGTGACTCACAAATGCAGCGGTTTTTTTTTACTTCCTGCCGGGGGGGGGGGGTGGTTGCTCTTTGCCTGCGTGCATCCTGCGTGATATCATTGGCTTGCACGTCTCCGTCAAGATTCTGGCATCCGCGTGGAGGAGTCAGACAGACAGGGGAAACGAAACTAGCGATAAGGACTCTCGGGGAAAAACTGGCGTTGTGCGGATGCCGATGCACAGAATTAGACGCTTCCAGTTATTTTGATTGTAAACATTACACTTTTAAGCGCGTTGTATAACAGACAGCTTGGCTAGAAACTACTGGTGGCGGCATTCCTGAAACAAGGTCATGCTATTTTTAGACTGAGTGATTCATGGAAAAATGCGTAAGGAAACTTTTTGCATTAAATTTTGCAGATTTAGAGGTAAATTCGGAAAGTTTTGAAGGAAATTCTAGAAATGTTGAGAGTTCTTCCAGGGAAAACGAGACATTTTTATGTAAAGGTGAAGGTCGAGGTCACCTCTGGTACTCTGCCAGATGCCACCACTGGCCCACTGCCAGATGCCATGTCCAGGCGACCTCCGAAGACCCAAGCCCCTGTTCCAGGTCCCCCATAATCTATTTACTAACGTGCTTTGCAATATAATTAGTCCTGGAATTTTTTCGCAGGAAACAGGTTGCTCAAGTTACCAGGCGCCGATTGGCGAACATCTTTTAGACATGTTTATGGCTAACGACGCCATTTTGCTGGCGTGTGCGGCTGGAGCTTTGCGGAATAAGGGACTGTTTCGCCTCTGTCTTCGTAAGTACTCTGTGATAACGCTGCGCCGCACTTCGGGACCAATAGAGAGACGTTTATATTTTATGTTATTGGTAGCAACTTTTTCTGAGGCTATGGAATACAATCTCAAGAAGGAATGATGTCTCACACCACAGTTTTTATCAGTGTTCTCTATTTAACTACCTAAAGTAAAAAGAAATTGTTTACACATATTAAACACAAAACAACATTGTCGCCAAGGATCGCACACTGTAAACATGCATTCATAACTGGAAAATTATGAATTAAGAGCAGTCCAAATCTCTTCCACAGAAATAAATTTAAACACAGGCACACTTTTTTACGAGAAGTCAAATCTACATTGGCCAATCCCCTACAACGTCGATCACAGTGGCACAATATAAGGCCTGTAGATTTTATAACATATTAATACTGTTTTAAGTAGTGGAACGTACCTTATTTACAAATCTCGAGATCGAAAAAAAAAAAAAAAACAATACACTCACATCGCAAACAAACAAATACAATTTCTTGGAAGAATAAACTTTCGTCACGAATTGTTGACAGATGATGCACGATGCGATCACGCCGCGACCACAGGATACACAACTTTTTTTATGTTGCCTGTGCTGCAATGGTTCAATGGTTCTAATTCTAGTCGCGATATGGCAGCTTGAGTCCCGTCGAAACAGCGCCAGAGCGATTTGTATGATCTGATTATTTATATTTAACTTCTTGCACTTGCATTTCATCTACAATAATTTACTTGCAGAAATACAAAAAGAAGGCTGCTTTTGCATAGCATAATTGCCTTGATACGCTGCATGCTACAGCGACCTAGCATTGTGCTACACGTAGCATGATTATGCCACGGTTGGCAACACTGAATGACGAGCAGGTTCGTGCTCCGTCAGATCTCGTCGTGGGCCGATGTATCGCGTTGCAAACCACAAGAGTATCGCCCTTCCTTCCCCCNGTCTGTTACCTCGCCTGCCAGTGGCAAAGTGCCTGTGCTAAAGACTGTTCACAGCAAAATGAGCACTTTTCAAACCAACCTTTGCAAAATATCACTGGCCCTACCTGCGTGTATTTTAACGAGCTCACTGTGACTGGCGCGCACGCCCAGTAAAGTTGGCAACGACGGAGGGAAAGTAGTTCCACGTCTTGACGTTGAATCAAAAGTGTTAGGTAAACATATGTGAATACCGAAGTTATTTCTTTTACTTTCCATTTTTTTCAATGCGTAAGTGTAATTACTAGGGCCAGTGACTTTTCTCGTAAAAATCGGAGCACACAGTAGACTTCAATACTATATAACACACCTCAGCTGTTGTTATACCTCCATTGGCTGCTGGTGCCGTGTCCGTCTTTGACCAAGCCACTCAGGACTAAGTAACTCCGACACTGAACCTTCGTGATTCGTGCGCAAACGGTTAACACGGGCCAGAACACTTTTTAGCCAATCAAAGAAGCTTGGACTGTATCTTGTCTCGGAATCTTTTCGCGAAATATCACTGCCCCTAGTAATTAATAATTAGCACGTTTGTAAAATATTTACTTTTGTAATAATTCCACAGTTTCACTTGACCGACACATGAATAAAGTGAGCAGTCGCATGCCAATGTTAATTTCACGTTTGGCGGAGTAATACACAATGTGCAAGCAGGACTTTCAAAAGCGCTCACTTGACCGTCAACAGCTTGTAACAGCAAACACTCCAGTGCAGTGTTAGTCTTACAGTCTCTACCTCCACGCCTGACACACGCGAGGAGTTTGAAACACGTTAGCATCAACAGATACTTCGGCATGAGGTACGTTGTTATTCCCTCTTAAGTTCACGAGTTGGATCCACTACTCGCTCGACTGGCATTTTATTTATCCCCTTAACGGGCGCATTCAATTTTTCATGACAAATGGCGCAAAAAAAAAAAAAAAAAAAAAGATGTTGGTGTCAAAAGTACTTGGGGAGCTTTTTATAACAACTTACACCTAGGAACATACGGAAAGGGTTAACCAATTGTAAAATGCACAGCCAAACAATTAAAATAGAGCGCGCGAATAAACCGTGCGAAACCACGAAACTATGTAAAAATGGCGAGAGTACGGGATGGTATGCACATGATCCCATGTTGGTGCTTTCGTATTTGTCCGCACGCGATGC
Organism: Clitarchus hookeri; assembly: GCA_002778355.1. NCBI lineage: Eukaryota > Metazoa > Arthropoda > Insecta > Phasmatodea > Phasmatidae > Clitarchus > Clitarchus hookeri. Next base: position 28,707 of record NQII01000474.1, read on the forward strand.
AGCGGGCACTGCAAGCGTTCAATCAGCGATCGTGGACACTGATATGTAGCCGCATCAACGCGAGAAACACCACACAATACCAAGCAAGCATACGCAGTGAATAAGACCGGGATGAAGCCAATAACGTTAATTTACGCAATCGACGGACTTAGAGACTCGTGATCGGGCTGAAAATCGCAGGGTTGTCGTATCGCCTATAAGTTACAGGTAGAGACCTGAAAAATTTGCTAATTCATTTTGAGACTAGCTATATGTCGTAACACGTGTGTTGATACAACTTTAGCCATTGGTGCACACGGTGTTTGACACCTCCTGGAGAACGCTGTCCCAATCGCCGCCTTCCACTGTGGCAGAAGACAACCAATGTGCACTTAATATCGGCATATGTGTACATAAGACTGTAGAGTCTAGCCTGCAGGTCATTGAACTAGCGAATTTTTTCCGGTCTCTAGTTATAGGCCACCTGTTTTTCGCGAAAAGATTCCACGACTAGTTGCGTTGCAAAACACGTTAGTTTACAACCAATTTCGTGGTTGGAGGATGTCGACTACCGCAAGTCTAACACGTCTGCTAGCCATTCACGGACGCTCAGTGTCGCGGTAACTTCAGTCTGATCGGCCCAGACGAGTGTAATTTGTTCTCACACGGACGCGAGGCCAATGGCAAGAGGAAATTTGCAAGTGCACACGCACAAGTTGAAGTCTACCCCGCGCATAAGTCTTTCCGCGAGAAACAGGTTGGCCCTGCCTATAGCCCACAATGTGGGTCGTTCGGACAATGCTGTCCGCTGCTGTTGGGAGCAGTGGCCACACACGAGAGGCCAGCTCAGTACGGACGAGGTCGACTGCCGAAGATCGACGGATCGTGCGCCAGGCGCGGAGCGATCCCAATCAAAGAACGGGTATGCCATGCCATTTCACTTCTGTCTACTTGCTTATCATGCGGCTCTGTCATATCTCGGAACCAACAAAAACGTATTTGTGTTCGATTTTAGTATCGACAGCTGTTTACGTGACTGAGGAAGTGTCTCAATAACGAATGATGTCTGCTACTAGAAAAGAACTCGCGTTATGGGACGACGTTTTCTGCTGTGTACGGTGTTCATTAACTCAGTTTTCTGTGTGCGTCATTCAATAAATAAATAAATGTATATATATATATATATATATATATATACACACACACACACCAACACCACCATCTCTGAAACAGTTCGGAAACGCCTGCATTTACAACAGATATAATTTTCGTAACAGATTGTACTTTTAAGTGTAACCTATTTTATTCGATAGAGAAATTAGTTAAAACGCGTGTTTTCGCAATAGATAGGTCTGGATATTCCAGCAGCGAATCTTGAAATTAATAAGGGTATGGCACAGCACATATTCGTCTTTCTTTTATTACGATAGAATTATAGAGTAACTGTTGGTTTTCTCGTAAGGGCTCGTTGCCGGCGAAAAGACTGCAGGCTGGTTAAGTGCTTTGAGCCTACGTCTGTCACCCTTAAAGAAGATTTTATTACATTTTGTGGGCTAAACGCCTGTTAGGCCAAACGCCAACAGTTGAAATGCCTTTTAAACAAAAACGCATGTATAGGCAAAATGCCTATTAGGAAATATCATGGATGTTTTAAGTGTGTAAGCTAAACGACTCGCAAAACGCGTTTAGACAAAAGTATTTCAGGCAAGTCGCTGCAACCCGGAGAAAAATCGCTGGACGGCAGCGTCCGCCACGTTTCCTACATGGGAAAATCCGGGTTGACACCGCCGGGAATCGAGCCGCGGTGAGAGGCGGGTGGTCAGAACCACCACACCACCGCAGCCTTTGTCGGTTTTGTCTCGTGGATCCTTTGTAAGTGTAGTATAGGCTACCAGTATGGTCCATTTCATATAAAAAGGCCAGATTCTGACAGTCAGTGAGTGGCAACTTGANGTATAAGAAGGCCACTTTCTGACAGTCAGTGAGTGGCAACTTGACTTATACGAAACAAACAAAGCGCCATTTACAAAATCCTGTATCAGCTGATGTACGAACCAACAAAAGTTAAAATTACGTTGGCTATTCCGAGTGCACTGCCGATGCACATCAGAAAAGCAGAAAATACGCGGATAAGAAAGAGTTCTTATATTTATTAATACATTTTATTTTACTAGGTCACAAAACAATGGTTGTTAGTGTTAAAAACTAAACTTCGTGATAATGTAGTTATGTACAGGTGTTCAAAATGAAATATGCAATAGAAGGATACGACGTGGGAAAGTTTTCTGAAGTTGTGCTAACTTCAGAAAGCTTTTTCACTTCGTATCATCCCTCTCCAACCTCGCTTTCAACACACCCTTGATATTAATTCCAAAAGCATTCAGAAATATTGTATAATATTGTTGAATTATTTTTTCTAATAATTTGACGAAACGACACGAATTTGAAATATATTTCCAGCCCGTAGTATAAGAACTATCAACTTTTAAAGAGACGCTATCTGTTGACTAAAAAAAGGGTTGCTCAAACTTCGCCGTGACGTGCTGTGGGCGCCATCTGTCGGATATTTTGCGAGGTATTACCAGCCAGAAATGAATCGCNTATATAACGAATTTACAAACAAATGCCAATAGTTATATTTTTCCACGAGCTCTGCATAATTTTTAAAGTAACATATATTTCATGTAAAACGATTTGGAGTACAAGTAATTTATATTCGGCTGGTAATCGTTCGTCTACGTAAATTATACGCCATATTGTTCTCATGAAACCCATCTCCTTGTTTGCAGAAAGTGAGACGCGTAAATAGTTTTTAAGCAATTCTAATGTTATTCCACGTCACATATTTCCAACTCGAATATATTAGCTATAACGTCCAAAGTGTGATAATAGATACAACAGACCGTCTCGCAAATGTTAACCCAAATTCACTATCTCGGACAAATTAAAAACGAGTTACCAAATATTTAATTATTTGCAACATTTTATATTTTTACTTTTATAACCTACTTATTTTTTTAAAACAGATGTCAGTCTTAAAATATCTTAAAATTGGTTTAGCATTACAGTACAATGACAATATGTGCATTAGCTGACAACGTGTTGATAAAAAAATACAGCCCCGACTTGACGGACCAGCTGATGGCGGAAGGATACGTAGTCAGATGTAAACAGTGGCGCTACTTTCGCCGAGCTGTCAAAAAGTGGCCTTCTTATATGGTACAGAATATGACATGTTTCTTTGTTTTGGTAGCATTCGGCAAAGAAACAGCGAACAGCAGCAGTGTGTTTATAATTCTGAATGTTATCTGCTTACAAAGTGTTTGCTATTACTTCATCAAAGTGATGCCATAACTAACATTTTGAGTGTTCAGATTTACCTCAAATTCTTACAAATAACGCCAGTGTACTGCATAGTTATTTTGTTGTCACGAAGTACCAAGAAGAAAACTATTGCTCGTAGAGGAAAGAACTATAAGAGTTAGAAAACGTCGCACTCAAGTGAAAGTTGACCTTGGGGAAAGACCAGGCCAGCTCGTGCCAAGCACGTATTGCTATCAGCTGTCTTATTAGGCAGGTGTGCAAATTTACGTTACAAACACTTTTTATTTACAGTTATGAGGGAGGAAACGTCTATTGCGCTACCGTTTTTGGTAGAAACTGTACTATTGCAGAACCTCGTTAGTAAATAATTATGTAGCAATACCTCTTGCAGACTTACGTTAATTTACGGCTCCAAGTGTTGCAAACAAGAAACTTTTTGATGCGTACTCTACTTAACTCTCTCCTTCCCATTGTAGACAGTTGTCTACATGTTGCACAGGAATGTTATCTTTGACTAGTACTGTACATTGTGAGGCCCAGTGACCTTCCTCGAGGGTAACTGGTTCCTAAACCGTGCTACGGGCGTTACGCCTGGTTCATATCACTGATCACCGAACACAAAGCCTACAGCTTATTGGTTGTGATAGCAAAACAAGCTATTTGCCGGCTTAAGTACAGCACGAATTGAAAATTTTCTTATTTGCAGTAACAGAAATCATAAACTTATATGTGGAAATGAAAGGGTTAGGTCGAAGCAACATTTGTTTCGTTGTCACCGAGTAAACAAGTGCACGCAGGCGAAATGGCGGGGCGGTTCCTCTGATATGGCCGTATCTATTCACTGATTGGCTACCACGTGCCGCGGAAAGATTCCCTATTGGCTGGGTTGCCGGCTAGCACTTAGGTTACTGGGCGCTGATTCGCGAACGGCGTTCCGACATGTTGCTGGCCTGTGACGTCATTTTACTGGCGTGTGCGGCAGTAGAAGCAGTTGTTTCATCTCTGTAGTCTTTAAGTAGGCTACTCTGTGGCTTCCTGCTGGGCTACAGTAATATTAACCACTCATAATCCAGAACAGCAGCACGGCTTACCTATCAGTTTATCAACAAGGATGCTCATTTGTGCATTAAGTCGGACGCCTACCTGGCGTTTTTAAATGTGTTGCAGCGTGTTTGAAAAAAAAAAGNGATGCTCATTTGTGCATTAAGTCGGACGCCTACCTGGCGTTTTTAAATGTGTTGCAGCGTGTTTGAAAAAAAAAAAATTCTTTTTGACGAAACTATTAAACGTCCTCCCAATAAGCTTGGCTACGAAAATAAAACACATTCCCGAACTGTTCAGGATATACCCTCCAAATTCATATCAAATGCGTAGAGACCTGAAGAATTCGCGGATTCATTTTGGNGATGCTCATTTGTGCATTAAGTCGGACGCCTACCTGGCGTTTTTAAATGTGTTGCAGCGTGTTTGAAAAAAAAAAGTTCTTTTTGACGAAACTATTAAACGTCCTCCCAATAAGCTTGGCTACGAAAATAAAACACATTTCCGAACTGTTCAGGATATACCCTCCAAATTCATATCAAATGCGTAGAGACCTGAAGAATTCGCGGATTCATTTTGGGACAAGCTAGAATCCAAAACACGTGTGTGTATAAAACCTCAGCCATTGGACCACACTGTGTTTGACAACTCCTGGAAAACGCTGGCTCAATCGTCGCCTTCCACTGTGACAGCAGACAACCAATGTGCAATTGACATCGGCATATGTGTACATAAGACTGCAGTGTCTAACCTGCAGGTCATTGAACTCGCGAATTTTTCAGGTGTCAACATATGCGTCACCTCAGACGACATAGCTAAAAACAACTTTTGTTTTTGCAAGACTGCTGTATCTCGTTATATACGAATATGATAAACGAGACTACGATAGAGGCATTCATTGAATTTTACTACAGAGTCGCGTCCAATATAATTGTAGGGTCAACTCTTAAAGTCACGTTCAGGCGAGACGCTGACGGAACGACTGCACGTTAGTTGAGCGCCTTGCGCTTACAGGCAATCCACCTTTACTCAACGCCGCTCGGCGTCGTCCGTAGCGCCTTATATATGTTTGCCTCTCACACACAAACATACCCGTCACTAGGCGACCGCCTTAAGGGGGATCAGTCCCCGCCATCTTAGATTTTCACTATTTTTTGCTATAAGATCCATTTAAGAACTTTTAATGACATTTCTCGCATGACACGCCATAAATAATAGCTCCTTAAGCTTAATCAAACTGTTACATCTCTACAGAACTTATTGTTTTTCGACTAGTGACTGCAGGCAAGAAATAAATGATTTTTTCCTTGCGTTTGGTTACAGAAATGGTCCTGGCAACAGCAGTCTAGCAGTGCATGTTTTAGAACACGTGTATTGTAATGTCCTGCGGTTTTTCGAAGCCCAAAATAAAATACAAGATCTGTAATCCAATTTACGGCGAAAATTCCGAAAATCCAAGATTGCGGTGACTGATTCCTTTAAGGGGCCTCCCTAGCAAGGAAAATCCAAGATGGCGGCGACTGATTCCTTTAAGGGGCTTCCCCAGCAAGGAAAATTCAAAATAGCGGCTACGTATTCCTGTAAGGGGCTTCCCTTGCAAGGAAAATCCAAGATGGCGGTGACTAATTCCTTTAAGGGGCCTCCCTAGCAAGGAAAATACAGGATGGCGGCGACTGATTCTCTTAAGGGGCCTCCCTAGCAAGGAAAATTAACACCTCAGTATCGCGTCCGGCCGTAAAAAAGCATTTCAACAGCGATGGAAAATAGCTTAAACGAGTTTCGCGTGCGTTATGTTTCCTCGGAATTCTAAGCGATGATTGTTAACGCTGCAATCTGTTCAGGATAGATAAACCATTGTCGCTGTAGTTTAACGCGCTGTTTTACACAAGAATAAATATTGTAAACAGAGGGTTGCTTACAGCGATCATCTCTGCCGTCTTTGACACTTTTCAACGATTACGTTTGTGTTTCAATAACCACATTTGTGAACTGGCAACAGATTACCGACTTCAATTTCTGTCCTGAAAAAAATTACATTGGAATATTTCATAGATTTTTTTTAAAACTATAATATGCACAACTACTTACAATGAGGCCCATATTNTAAAACTATAATATGCACAACTACTTACAATGAGGCCCATATTACTACCAGGCATTGTACAGTACAGTACGCATTCCTGTACGTTATGTACAAGGGTGTACACACTATGTCTGGATGGGGTACTAACACGCTGGAGTTTGCGGAGTGATATGAAGATCGAACAACCGGCTGTGTAGAGATTTGGGCGGCTCTTAACAGCGAGGTCTTGAGAGCGGATGAAGACGATTGAGGTGAATATGGAGCAGCGCCGGAATGAAGGGACGGGGGAATCGGCAGATCCCCGACAAAACCCGCTGATCAGCGACATCGTCCGGCACGATTCCCACACGCGAAAATCCGGGAGTGACCCGGCCGGGGATTGAACCTTGTTCGCCTCGGTGGGAGGCGAGCAGGCTAACCTCTCAGCAAACTGCGGCCCCTAGCTGTAGAAAGCGAAATGTCGATCTCGCCGGCATTCTGCATTGTTTTAGCGTGTGAAGTATTTCGCAATGTCGCAGGCAATGCAGATGCAGGCAAGTATGGGAAGTTGGAAATGCATGTTGCGCCTGCCAGCTACTTTCGCTCTCGGTCGTTCTGGCAAGTGTCTGCTGCAGTGTTTCCTGCTGTGGGAACCCCGGAACTATTGTGTTCGTGCCACAATGCCGCTGCACTATCTTGCACCTAAGGCGCACCTTGCCGCTCGCTCACTCGTTGTGAAACGGGTCTCGTGTGCGCTCTGGTCCGTAGTCGCGGGATGTGGTCATGTCTTCTGGTGCTGCAAATTAACTATATTTTGATGTGTGCTGTATAGCAATGAAAATAGCCGGGAAAAAACAGGAAATTTTTGGGGGGAAAAAACTATTTTTTTTCCGACAACCTTGAAAAATAGGAGGAAGTTGGAATTTTTCTGGTCTTCATGAGTAATATTTTTTTTATATGGCACAAAAGCATAGTTTTACTAAAACAAACTTAAACACTGTTGTAATATACGGTAGTTAATTTACTAGTTACTACAAGTTTTACAAACAAAGATACAAAAGTACTATAATTTATTTTAAAACATAAGTCACTGTTGTGATGCGAGTGTGACAGAGTTAAGCTGCTAGTCACTAAAAATTTCATAAACAAAAACAATTTAAGACATTTCTTTAGCCTTCTTCTGACACGAGAGTTCATGCACAATCACTTTCTGATTTGGAATATTTTTAATTTTCAGGGCAAATAATTTTACGATTTCAATTATTCATAACTCTGAAGAAAAACATTTTTTAATAAGATACAAAAGCACAGTCCTGTTTTTAAAAAAACTTAAAAGCTGTGTTGCATTACAGTTAATGTACTTGTTACAACAAGTTTTACGAACAAAAATACAACAGCAGTATCATTTATTTTAAAACCCAAGTTTGTTTGTGTTAGAAATTTTTCCAAAATCTTAATTTTTTTTTTTCAGAAAAAAACAGGGGTTTTTTTTGGCACACGAGTTTCCTGGGAAAATTGCATCTCTAGTGCCCTACTTAAGCTGGCAAAGATCTTGTTTCGCCACCACAGCTAATACGCTGTAGGTTTTGCGTTGTGTGATCAGTGATACCAGTCGTAATGTAGAGCAATAAATATCACGGAGGATCGTTGGGCACTGAGCTTCACAGTGTACAGTACCGGTAAATTACAACCTTCCTGTGCAACATGTCGGCAAATGTCTATAGTCCAATCGCGGGTTATTTATTCACACTTTTTGGATCAAACCTTTGGAAAAATCTCCCCATATATGACGTGTTTGATTGTTTTCTAAATATTCCGTGTATCACAAGCGGTTTTATACGTGTGTTAACCCTTTCAGTCACTGATACTTACATTTGTAACGTCAGTTGTTGCAGGTAACTAATGATATGCCGTAACTGTGCTTGTACCACCGTAGCGCTCACTTTGACCTCGGAAGCAATGAATAATGCAAGCTGTGCTCCATATTATTGGCTCAAATAATGGCCTCAACAACAAATGGTTTCTTAAAATAATGTAAGGAAACTGACTTTATACTGAACGGTGTTTTCACTCTGCGTACAGTCAAACCATAAATCCTCTTCCTGTGCAAACATGTCCCCTGTATGGGACACTGTGACTGAAAGGGTTAGCATAAAAGTAATGTATTTTTGGTTAAATAAACATTTTTGCTTGTATTTAAACTACAAATTATAATATTTAATTTACAATTACTCTGAATAAAACAGTGAGATAATAGGCGTGTTGGTAATGCCTGGTAAGAAACAGTATTTCTGCTAAATATTATTACACGCAGTGCGCACGAATGCGATGCGTTGCACCGTTGGTTTAATTTGATAGACTTTCTAATGCTTTGTTATAGCATGAGGCGGAGGAATATCCTGGAAATAGAACTTCAGTAAACTTAAGCAAGGCAGATGTTTTACCTGCGTATACTTAAGGCGCTCGTCTACCTGGAACTTTTTCCCGCGTTTAGGCCGAGAAGTGCGGGAGCGATAAGGGCGACACTGCCACGCGCATCAAGTACGCCATCGCCGCTAAGCGCAAGGCTCTGAACTGGCGTGCAGTGTTCTCGTCGTGCTGCGTGTACCTATGGGACTTTCAGCGGTGACCATATTATTTTATTAGTGGGAAGTCTTTAGGAAGGTTCAGTGCAGGCCCCTATAGTAGTTTTGTATGTATCTGATGCGTGCATTTTGAGCTACAGCGCCTTGGAAAGGCCGTTTTGGAGTACTCTGAATTGATGTTTCTAACGTACGTGATATTTAGAAAGTACTTAACAGCTCTCGTCTGAAGTGTGTGTTCTTTTCGTAGATCAGCACGTTGGACGCACGCTTAATAGTTTCGTTGAAAAACGCGTATTTCGAACACTCTGCAACGCAGTTCAAGCGCCAGGTAGTTAGGGGTACGTTTGCATGGGTGAGGCGAAAATTTACGAAGCGTGATGGGCGACTCCGGCGGTCGTAGGTAAAGCAATATCGCCCTTACGCGCAAGCCACCGGACTACCGCGCAGTGGTTTTGTCGTGATCGTAGAACATGAGATTGCACGGCGACCCTATAACTGTATTGGACGTGACTCCGTAGCCAGGATCAGTGCATTCGTAATTTCGCACGTGTCCTGTTTGTAGGTTTTCAGATACAGCAGTCTGAAAAATCTGTTTTCAGCTGTGCTAGAAAATAATTTGCGTGATGTCTTGAAAGTACGATGCCGCCAACGTCTCGAATCTGCTTTCTTTTTGTAGAATGTAGAAAATCTGTTAGGGGAAGGTATATTTGTTTTGTTTAAAAACGCATATCTAGTGCACGGTGCAACGCGTTTCAAGGGTTAGATAGGCTTTGGCCACTCGAACCCGGTAACCCACTCAGACCCAGTGTACACAGGTGTGTACATTACGCACGTGTAGGTAATTGTTGGTCTGTACTGTACACTGCGAACTACAATGACCAATGATCTTACCTGTAGGTAAATGATTGGGAAACCTTCACATTGGTATAGGTCATAATTTGTTCATATACTGTCGACGAGCATATAGCCTACAGGTCATCGGCTGGGACAACGAAACAAGCGTTATGTCGACTTAAGTACAGCACGCATCATAACATTTCTTGTTTGCAACACTTGAAACCGTAAATTAGAGTGGGTCTGAAAAGGTTAACATGTTATCCCGAGTGTACTCGTTCACGTCTGACATGTTGAAGAAATGGTTGAATAATGACCGGTGCCGAGAGAAAGATCTTCAATACAGACTGCGCCATTCCCTAGGCATTCCTATTGGTCGCCACTGACTCGCAAACTACTTTCTGATTGGTGGCTTCTTGTGCCGTGGATCTAATGAGACCCCAGCCCAAGGTTCCAAAGTGTCAGGAAAAAAATTCCTAAGTACTTGTCACACCATAAACTGTATCTTTTGCAACATCCTAAATTAAAAATGAATGTNTAGTTTCGTTGAAAAACGCGTATTTCGAACACTCTGCAACGCAGTTCAAGCGCCAGGTAGTTAGGGGTACGTTTGTATGGGTGAGGCGAAAGCAGTTGAAGCGTCAGGTAGGCGGGTCCCTTAGTGTGGGAATGAAATATTTTAAGACTATCCTTTCGTAACTTTAATGTGAACACATGTACGATTTTATAAACATTTTTCACACAAAGTTAACACAAAAGTAACATAACAACCCCCCATGTTAGCTTTAGTTTGTGTGAGCCTACAGTGTCGCCACCCTGCTTTTTGTCAATGTCATCTTTTTTTCTGACCTACCTTAAAACTAAGGGGAGCTTGCAGTGCTGACACAGGTCACACGACCAAACTGCATTCAGTACCATTAATTGCATTTTCTTCCAGTGTAATTGACGGCGTACTGCTTCACATGCTTTCTTACTGCAGATATCTCCCAGCATTTCATGCGAGTCTGTTACTAGCTGTAGCTGCAGCTTCTCCGGCACAACTATTTCTGGGTAGGGATAGGACCTAGGTGCGTCTCAGGGCTGAGTTACCTACTCCTAGGCATGCAGGTAAGGTTCTAACTACAAGAACACATGCTCACTGTTGCAAACATGGCCGCGATTGGGGCCATGATTACCTCCCATGCTAAGCTGAACTGATCTACCGCAAGGTTGGGGGAAGGGGAGGCGGGAGACACCGTTTAAACCCCTCGACAGGAAAGAATTGCAAGGTTTCGATTGATTGATTAGAAAGGGCTTATTAACGTCCCCCGGTACTATGCCTGGAGGCTTACAAACTAACTTATGGCATAACTTAAACTAACACCGATGCCTTGCCTAGGATTCTAACCCAGAACCTCCCGCACCGCAGACCGGTGGCGCACCAACCGACTGCGCAACGGGAGGTCGGCAAAGGAATTGCATACAGTTGATGAAGTAGAAAGAGATTGACACTATATAAGAGGATGGGGAAGGATGATGTTAATTAAAAGGATGTTTGAAACACTAGCTAAGAGAAAGTTTGGTAATGGGGGTTTTCTTTATTTTCGATGGTCGCCTCCCTGCTCTTAGTCATGGTAAGGTTACTTCTACTCAGGTTAGAAACAAACGAGTTTTCTTATGGGAGAGTTTGGCATAGGGACAATTTCCGCTGCTAAGTGCGCGGTGTTCCAAAGAGGGCCACTTTTAAATAAAATTTTAAGCCACTTGAATAATAAAATAATTTTTTTTTTGCTTATTTACGTAGTTATTTTATATTTGATTTATGATAATCTGAATTGTTTTGTTTGTTTTTTAACATAGAAAATAGAGAAAATCCTGTACACATGCGACACTAGCGCTTATTTACTGTCGAAAAATTGTTGTCGCCGAAACTAAAAGCATTGAAATTCCCAACTTGAGTAGAATAAACCTTAGTCATGGTAAGGTTACTTCTACTCAAGATGGAAAGGTTAGTGTTAAAAGTTTGGCAACCAACATTTTTTCGCCACTAGGTAAGCGCTAGTGTCGCATGTGTACCGGGTGTTTGTCTGTTTTCTACGTTTTAAACAAACAATTACGTAACTAAGTAAAATCTCTCTCTCTCTCTCTCTCTCTCTCTCTCTCTCTCTCTCTCTCTCTCTCTCTCTTATTATTATTCACGTAGCTTAACATTTTAATTAAAAGTTACCTGTTTGGAACACTAGCGCTTACCTAGCGGCGGAAATTTTCCCTATGCCAAACTCTTCCATAAGAAAACTCATTTTGTTCCTAACCTGAGTAGAAGTAAGGTTAGTCCTGGTGAGGGGAGCTAGTAGCCATTGTCTCCGCCAGAAGAGCTGGAGTGGCGCCGGACAGTAGGAGCTTGTGTTGGTGACCATGAACCAGACGAGTTCCCTGGTTGAACGCGCTGTTGGCTCGTGTGATGTGAAGGGTGGTGGAGGGGGAGGCAGAGGTCCCGTGTGTTGTCTGAACGCCGCTCGCTGGAAACAAAACACTGTCGACCGCCGATGTCCCTCCCCCCACTGCCAATACTCGAGACCCTCACTTCGCCGTACACAGAACAGCTAATTGAGAGGATGGCGTTGAAAACATTTCCACTGCGCCCGTCGACTTCCACTGTAAACTCCCGGTGAGCGGCACTTCTGTGGACAACTCGTCCGAACACGCGTATTTACACGCCGGGGTATTTATTTCTGTTGATCAAACCCCTCGGTTCGCCCGGGGATATTTACATCATTACGTCACGTCCGAACATTTTATTTTCTCTTCGCTCCGTCTAAAGAATCTTCCCCTTCTCCTTTTTTTCGCAGGCGGATGCGTGGAGAAGAGAGAGAGAGAGAGAGTTTATTTCCAACTCATTTTTCTGTTGT
>NQII01000474.1:50795-79044 GCA_002778355.1 Clitarchus hookeri
TCTACCAAATTTCCTCTCACGACGCTTTCACCCGCCGCCACCATTGCTCTCCACGTCCGCGTACGTTAAACCGACTCGCGAAAGTAAATGTTTTGAGATATTTACTCGCCATAAATAGTAGCCAATATCAACTTTCAGCCGTCCAACTATCTCTGTGCAGAAATTGACGTCGATCCGTTGCGACGTGGAAGAAGGACAAACAAACAAACACACTTTCGCATTTATATAATAGTTAGACTATATATAGCAAGGGACGATACATAAATTTTAGGGAATGAGATATTTTCTCGGGATAAAAGTAGCCTATGTCACTTCTCGGTTCTCCAACTATCTCTGTGCAAAAAATCACGTCGATCCGTTGCTCCGTTGTGACGTGAGAGGGACAAACAGACATCCAAAAATACTTTCGCATTTATATTTATAGATATTTAATTAACAATGTAAAATATTGTAATTTATAAATAAGATATTAGTAAATGTTCAATTTAATAAAATATTAGATATTTTTATATTAACAGAAGTATAAAACACCTTTGATACATGAGATATTTAGGAAACGACCAAGCACGTCATATGTGGGGTAATTTTTGAAAGGTTTGATTCAAAAAGTTTGAAGAATCCGCGAATGGACTATAGCGATTGGATCGCGGGAGACGTGTGGCCTATCAGGTGGTGGTTAAGGGGGTAGTATCCACTCCATCTTCGAATTTTCTTACAAATATTCGTAATGAAAATGTATGACCAGAAATAAAAAATCAAAGCTAGACATGACATAGAGGACTACTTAACGAATTCTTTTTAAATTTGTAGGGTTTCAATTATGCCTGTATTTTCCCATTTGGGATTGAAATTATCAAATAATTAAGTCATATTTGATTACGGTTACAGATACGAAACTAATCATGTAAGAAAAATAAGTAGGATTTTGAAATAACTGTTGAAATGTTCCCTATGCCTTGACTAGCTTGGTTTTTAAATATTGACCCCGAAAATGAAGTTATGGCGGAAAATACGTAAATCCAAGATGGCAAGGATAATTCCCCCTTAAGGCGGTGCTTGCTACTACTCGACCAAGCCACGTGTGCAGCCGTGGAGGGGAGTAACAACGGCGAGTACGAGGAACTCAGTACTGTTAGCCGTCCGCGCAATCTCGCGTACACCCGTCGACATGGATTTACGCGACTTGCACAGACACCAGTCCTCACGGGGAGCACCAGCTCGGTAACGCGAGTCAGTCAACATCGCGCCACCATCTGTCCGCTGCGACACCTGGAAAAACGCAGCCGTGCGCTTTACTTTATCACGGAGGAGGAAGGCGGTCAGCAGGAGAAGACGGAAGGGAGGTGATGGCGTGACCTTGTTCAGTTCACATACTTCCCGGATGCACACTTGGCTTGGTCGAGTTCCCTCATTCTTACTAAGTCCCCCGATGACGACGACGCTTTGTCACTCCCCTGTTCACGCTGCCCTGCTGCCGTGCCGANGACACTACACCCTCCGGCCCTTAGCGTTTCCATATTTTCCCTTTCTTTTATTTACGTCTATTTTTATCGACGAGGCCAGCTCCGTTCCACGTGGACGCCGCGGCACAGAATAGATAAATACACAGAGGTGAATTGTAGACGTATAGGCTGTCCACGGTTTATTGAGCACTTTTGTAAGCCCTGCTTGGTATCTACTTTTTTTCTTAATTTTGTATACTTCCGCCGTTATTTTGCAACGCCATGAGCCTAGTGACATTATATATGCGTCAATCAAGTGAAAACGAGAAATGACTAGCAACCCTAATGTGTTAACACTTTCATGCCCAGTGTAGACATTTGTCCACATGTTGCACGGGAAGGTTACATTTTACCAGTACTGTACACTGCGAGATTCTGTGTCCATTGATCTTCCCTGGAGGTGACAAGTTAATTTCAGATGTTTTTACTTCACCGTGAATAGCCCTTACACTTTCGCTGATTGGCTGCGCGAAGCTCAGGAACGGGCCTTGTGTCTGACTGCTTGATGCGGAAGATTCCTTATTGGCAGGGCTGCCTGCTGGCGAGTAAGTTACGAGGCGCTGATTGGCGAATGGCAGCGTTGCGCCATGCTGCTAGCCAGCGACGCCATTTTGCCAGCACGTGTTGGCTGGGGTTCGCACATAAACCCCCTGTTTCAAGTATATTTTCTTGAGTACTCTGTGGTGTGAGTCAAAACTGGAGCAGAACCCAACGAAGAACTGAAGCTCGAGTATATTATGTGAAGTCTACCTTGTTGCGGAATGATCTTCGAAATTTCCGTCTCTCGATTTACGATTAATCGATGTTTGTTCATAGTTCACGC
This sequence comes from Clitarchus hookeri, assembly GCA_002778355.1. Classification (NCBI taxonomy): domain Eukaryota; kingdom Metazoa; phylum Arthropoda; class Insecta; order Phasmatodea; family Phasmatidae; genus Clitarchus; species Clitarchus hookeri. The sequence goes on from NQII01000474.1 coordinate 53,121, forward strand.
AACACCTTCAGTTTTGTACTGTAAATTAACTCTGAGCAACGTCAATTATAGCTCAAGTCATTCCCCTAGGTAGCATGAGTAGGGCCAGTGACTTTTCGCGTAAAAATCGGAGCACACAGTAGACTTCAATACTATACACACACCTCAGCTGTTGTTGTACCTCCATTGGCTGCTGGTGCCGTGTCCGTTTTTGACCAAGCCACTCAGGACTAAGTAACTCCGACACTGAACCTTCGTGATTCATGCGCAAACGGTTAACATGGGCCAGAACATTTTTTAGCCAAAGAAGCTGGACGATCCTACAGTGCTTTGGACTGTATCTTGTCTCGGAATCTTTTCGCGAAATATCACTCACTGCCCCTAGGCATGAGTTGGAATGTGTAATAAAAATAGGCGGTTTTTATTGTTTTTACATGCTAAAATAAGGGGGTAAATTAGGAGGCAAATACTTATGAACTAAATTTTCATGTCCCTATTTACCGATTGGCTAAACCACTTGCAAAAAAATATTTCAAACCCATAACCGAGCGAACGCGAGCCGGCTGTGGTACTGCATAACTAATCACGCTTGTTCAGAACTAGCTCAAAGCCACAAAGCTATTGGCAGAAAAGCTTTATCATTCAGTACCAAAGTAAACTGCATATAAGTATATGTTAGTTACACACGTGTAGAGACCTGAAAAATTCGCGGATTCATTTTGGAACAAGCTAGAATTCCAATCACGTGCGTTTATGTAACTTTAGCCATTGGTCCACGCGGTGTTTGACACCAGCTGGGGAACGGTGTCCAGTTGTCGCCTTCCACTGTGACAGCAGACAACCAATGTGCAGTTGATATCGGCATATTTGTACATAAGACTGCCGAGTCTAGCATGCAGGTCATTGAACTCGCGAATTTTTCAGGCCTCTACACGTGTGTCGTTGGACCTCCGTTCCTCCGATACGCCCTTTAGGACTCGGAACCAATAGTAAACATTCAGTCCCCCTGGTAGCTTTCTCCGTGTGGCCAGACGGAACAGGATAATGAGTTCTGTGTCGGCAGCCAATGAACAAGTGACTTGTGCTCGAGTTTGTAGAGGACTGTAGCGTCTAGGTTTGNAATGAGTTCTGTGTCGGCAGCCAATGAACAAGTGACTTGTGCTCGAGTTTGTAGAGGACTGTAGCGTCTAGGTTTGCGCTATCTTACAACGCGAAATGTCAGGGTCTCTATATATAGTCTATTCACATTTACTTACAACTTTTCAGAAGCCCTGCTAAAGTTCTACTCCCAGTATATTCTTCCGCTTCGTGCAAACAAANAGCGGTAAACCAGTCCACTGCAGTGGCTCTTAGCACTCGTGAATACACTGTGTTTATCGCTTATTTCTTCTCTTGTTTGCTAATAGCTGCATCCCACCCAATCCTTGCAGGATGTGCTGCTTCTTTTCCTATCATACCGTTCATAGCAATACTGCCAAATATCAACTATAGTCAGGGCCGGTGACTTTTCGCGTGAAAATCGGAGCACACAGCAGACTTCAATACTATATACACATCTCAGCTGTTCTTATACCTCCATTGGCTGCTGGTGCCGTGTCCGTCTTTGACCAAGCCACTCAGGACTAAGTTACTCCGACACTGAACCTTCGTGATTCGTGCGCAAACGGTTAACACGCGTCAGAACATTTGTTTTTAGCCAATCAAAGAAGCTGGACGACCCTACAGTGCTTTGGACTGTATCTTGTCTCGAAATTTTTTTTCGTGAAATATCACTGCCCCTAACTATAGTTAAGGACCTGCGAAATTCGCGTTAATGTTGTGGCGGGAGACAGAACTCCAAGATGTCGCATGCTCGTCTGACTTCTGCCGTTGGGCTACAACTTGTGTGGCGCATCTCAAGACTCGGCGTGCCGAGCAACCAATCTCCGGAGAAGCGATCACACAGGTTAATGACGCCGTGCAATCGCCAGTANACGTTTTTTTTTTTTTTAGCCAATCAAAGAAGCTGGACGACCCTACAGTGGTTTCGACTGTATCTTTTCTCGAAATTTTTTTTCGCGAAATATCACTGCCCCTAACTATAGTTAAGGAAGCACCTGCGAAATTCGCGTTAATGTTGTGGCTGCAGACAGAACTTCAAGATGGCGCATGCTCGTCTGACTTCTGCCGTTGGGCTACAACTTGTGTGGCGCATCCCAAGACTCGGCGTGCCGAGCAACCAATCTCCGGAGAAGCGATCACACAGGTTAATGACGCCGTGCAATCGCCAGTAACCAATGAAATCACGAATTACGTTCAAGAAGGTACAGTGCAGCGACGCCTAGCATGTCACCAAATAATTACGCGATATTTGCACGTGTCTTACTATAGTCCATTCATGGTAACTTCCAACTTTTCGCAAGCCCTGCTGTAGTTCTACTTTCAAGAAATTCCTCCGCCTCATGCGAACACAACTTATCCAAGTATAGAAAATTAGACCAAGGGGACAACACACCACATTTGTGCGCACTGAATTTAATATTTCACATGATAACTATTTCCTACTAGGAATTACTAACACACCTATTTTCTCTCTTTTTTAATCCATTTTATAAATTGAATATTATAATTTGTAAATATAATATAAATAAAGTGCAGTATAACCATAATTTATATGAACAGTGGTATAAAATGCTTGTGATACATGTAGGAAGCAACGAAACAAGTCGCGCATGAAGTGATTNAGTCCATTCATGGTAACTTCCAACTTTTCGCAAGCCCTGCTGTAGTTCTACTTTCAAGAAATTCCTCCGCCTCATACGAACACAACTTATCCAAGTATAGAAAATTAGACCAAGGGGACAACACACCACATTTGTGCGCACTGAATTTAATATTTCACATGATAACTATTTCCTACTAGGCATTACTAACACACCTATTTTCTCTCTTTTTTAATCCATTTTATAAATTGAATATTATAATTTGTAAATATAATATAAATAAAGTGCAGTATAACCAGAATTTATATGAACAGTGGTATAAAATGCTTGTGATACATGTAGGAAGCAACGAAACAAGTCGCGCATGAAGTGATTTTTCAAAGGTTTGATTCAAAAAGTTTGAAGACGCTGTGAGTGAGCCAGTAACTATTATGATCTACCTCCACTAGTATGTACACAAGTGAACACTTAATTCAAACGAGAAGAAAAAAAATATTAACCTACACGCCAAAATATTGTCTAGTCGTACCGTATCGGCTTTCAAGACCTCGCTGTTAAGAGCCGCTCAGATCTCTTCGCTCACTCACTAGTTGTGCTATGGTTATTTCACAAGGCCAGCATAAACCCTCACTTTACCGCTGTAAGGCCGGCCAGTGGTCGGCTCACAAACTAAACTAACCCTTACTTGCATCTGAAAACAACACGCATCCGTGGCTTGATTAGTATTCTAACCCGGGATCTTGTGGTACAAGCTCAAGCCACGCGAGAGTGCCTTCACTCGACCACATCGCCTCATCGTGACCGCAAGAGAACATGAGAATACCGAGGTGAAACAACCGCGAACTCAAGCCGCACACGCCAGCAAAATGGCGTCACCGGCCAGCAACGTGTCTAAACGCTGTTGGTCAATCGGCGCCTGGTATTCCACTCGCCAGTCGGCAGCGCAGCCAATGGGGAACCTTCCCGCAGGACGCAGTAGCCAGTCAGGCGCAAGACCCGCTCCAGAGCCAATCAGAGAATTGGGCGCGTCCACATCAAAGGAACCAGCCTCGCCGCGTGACCTGACTCGCTGTGGCCTACGGGCTTTCGCAGCTCCCGGAATGAGGCGCGTGGAATACTGCTATGATCCCGCGTCGCTCTGCTTCATTATCAGGAGATTACGTGCTGGCGGTGCTGTAATCCCGTCCGTTATCGTGCGTCGGGCAGGAACGCCCCGTCACAAAGCGTTGCCTCTGACATGCCACCAGGAGCCCGTAGATCGTACAAGGGAAATGAGTCCTTGCCGGAAAAAAAAAACCTAAGTCGAGATTCTACTGTCGTTTAAAAAAGTGTTGGCCACGAAACAGATGTGTTATTTTATATTTGTACCACATACTGTTAAACTTGTCAGTGATTACCCTTTCCTCACAAAAAACAAATTTTGAGCTCATAGTTTCTGCAAAATTACGTGTCAAAATCACAATTCACTGTTTGAGAAATGTACAAGTAATGACAATTTGCTTATCTACAGAAATTGTATAACTCACACTGAAATAATATGCCAAGAGCTACTTCAAGACTTCTATAAAAACGTACAAGGAAATGTTTTAGCAGTTTAAAAAAAAAATTGCTTAATATAAAGACATTTTTACATATTTTTCATTTGCGGCTGCCCCTGATTTTTTTTTTAAAATAACTCATGCTAAGCATACGTAAAAACGAATCAAGGCAACACCTTTCAGGTGCCCTTGTTAAATTTTCTGCGAATAGTTTGGTTTATTTTATTTGTACATTACAAACACAGTAAAATTTTGACTCTCGACATATCATTTTGCGAAAAACCATGCGATCTAAAATAATTTTATCAGAGTAAAATGTAGTCACAGATAATCTGTACAAGTTGAACAGCACGTGATACAAATATAAAATAAAATAAAAATTTCATGGCCAATGTATTTAAGATCGCTTCACGATAAATTTCGTGTACGTAAGAAACGTCTGCATAGAACGTGTATAAAAATGCGTGGTTCATAGTGAATGTACTCGTCTAATGTTCAACCAATCACACACGATTAGAAATTAACTTAATTTGAGTAAAGTATAGATTTATTAGGAAATAACATTTCATTCCTTTTGCGTCCTAAATTGTCAGTACTTACTGCACAAGGTTTGTCAATAATTTAACAAAATATGATAATAACATCCATAGTTAAAATACAATATATTATCACATAAAATATAGACGAATATTTCCTTTATTGAGTGAAGGTATATAAATATGTAAGTTTTCTTTTAGTAATAATATATTCCATTAAACGCAATAAGTAACTTCTTATTCGTCTAGTCTCCTTCAATTATATTCGCCGAAAGCCTTACGTACACGACAAGAAATAAAAACCTCCATTTCCTAGACGCCAAGGATGTTCCTACCCTTTTCGTAAACAGACGTTTCATTCTGAGATGCATACCTTCATTACGTACATGTTTTTCATCGTAGACCGACATTTTCAACTACAGTATTTAAAAAAACGTCCCAAATTAATCCAGTTCATACCTGATTTCATTTACCAGCTCAAGTGTTGCACTCGTGCAATATTTTGGGGTGTGCTGTACTTTGAGTGTGCTCGTCACAACCAGTGAAGAACGTGCTGCGTGCTCGGTGCTACTAAGCATTTAACCAATCATAAACGAGAGATGCAGAAAATTCTACAAATCACATACCTCAAAATTAAACTGCCCGAAACACTGTGATTGCTTGCTGCGCACAGCACCGTTCATAAATATCCTTAACATGCAACATATCGAACCAACGACACACTCGCCAATTATGCAATAACAGTTATGCAGTTTTGCTCGGTATGTATTGTAGAAACACATGCTTGGTTCATATGTTTAACCATTTCATTCTTCCATTAATGTGTGTTAGCTGGTGCTGCAAAAAATAAATATTTTGATGCGTGGTGTACTTATGATGACAAAGAACTTGTTTCGTTATCACAGCCAATAAGCTGTAGACTTTATGTTTGGCGATGAGGGGTATGAAGCAGTCACATCGTAGCCTCTCAGTGTACAACACTGGTCAAATATAACCTTCCTGTGCAACACGTACAACATTTTCTACACTGGGCATGAAAGGGTTAAATTTTAATGGTTGTGGCACAGTTTTCTTTGTTCAAGTAGCTCTCAAATGTGCTAATTCTTGCCACGCGTATTTTCATGAATATTCTCGTAAAGTTGTATTTTACGTCCATGAAAATAATTTGTATTCTTTCAAATGCATTTGTGGTGTGAAATAGCTGCGGATAAACGCCGCAATCAATAACATCCACTAAAAGACTTAAATCATAGCATTTGAAAATGAATAAAATAATAATACTGGCGGCGTCATGCGATTTGTCTGCCAACGTAACAAAATTAAGCATTTTTAGTTTCTCAACTGTGCAAAGGAACGTTGGCTTTTCCGTAGAACTGAGTTTCGACAAACAAATGAATAAGAGATAGGCGGTTCTCTCGTCTTTGAGTTGCAAGTCTTTCCTTGTGTGCTCCTTGGTGTGGGTGGAAGGGCGGCTAGGGGGGGACATGCGATGCCAGTTACGTCATTCCCCAGCCCGGGGCGATGTCTGTGTGTGCGTGGGGTTGTGTGGACTTCCAGGCTGATCACGCCTACAAACTGTCAGCTTGTACACCCCTTTCCCCCCCCCNGTTCACGCAGCTGCACATATATTGGCCGATCAGAAACCACAGAACGACACATCACCAAGACAAACCAACGTCCAAACCCCACGTGTTTTGTGGAAGCGAGTGCCCACGAAGATGTACGCGCGTCACAGCACTTGAGTTTGGGAACGAGGAAGGCATGGATTTAGTGATATTTTCGTCCCTGTATCTTATGATACTTGAAGATTAATACGCTGGTAAACAACGTGAGTTTTGTTGTCGTCCAATTTCTGAAGACAGAACATCTGAGGCTTTATGAACAAGAAATGTGCCGCTTTGCATTTTGAATTAGTAATTCGAAGTCAGTTTCATCCACTCCTATCGTGGAATAACAATTTCACTGGACACAAAAAATCAAGGGTTGAACACGTGACAACCGTACGACAGATTTCAGAACTCTCCACGAACGTAGAGGACGTTATCAGTTTTTTTTTTTTTTTTTGTTTTGTTCAGCCAACTTTTCCATCTAACATTTTACAGCTGGTCTTCGTCGAACAGTTGTTTTGTGTTTGACAAACAAAAATTCCTGTTCCATGGCAATATTTTCACGTGTAAGTTTCAACTAAAAATATGTGCTGATTTCTTCTGCATATAGTTTTTTTTTTATCTGTGGAAGAGAATGTTTTGTTCTTTGTTCGTTTAGTTTCGACCAATTGGTTCGACCAGTGAGTAATTGGTCGTAGCCCACTAGTAGCTCCTTGTTCAGGGACAAGTTTCCACTTGTTGTTTAGCCATACAGAGGCGTGAACACGTGATCATAAGAGAACTTTGAAACACAACTCCGTTTTACAAGAAGCTAATAAGAAACGTTTTGAAATCCTTTACAGTAGACCTACGCGATACCTCTGTATTGCATTTTAATTTTCAATTCGTAAGAAATCTTGTTGCCCTTTCGTAGAGAAGCGGTTTACACAACATCGGTGATCGCCTCGAGGCATCGGGTATAAATATTTATGAGTAAGACTTGTTTTTATTTCGTAGACGTTTCCTTAGATACACCAACGTGACACATAATTAATGATCACCAGTTCGTAATAAGGTGGTTCGGTATCCGCTATAAGTAATCTGTCACGTTTGGTTTAGTCTTTCTTTGCATAATTGTGCAACGTAAAACCCGAACTTCAGCGTTCAGCTTTCATGCACTAACGTCACGTTTAGCGAGTGGTGTTTATTAAATCGCATATTTGTGCCANCGTAGCCCACTACTAGCTCCTTGTTCAGGGACAAGTTTCCACTTGTTGTTTAGCCATACAGAGGCGTGAACACGTGATCATAAGAGAACTNTCGACCAGTGAGTAATTGGTCGTAGCCCACTAGTAGCTCCTTGTTCAGGGACAAGTTTCCACTTGTTGTTTAGCCATACAGAGGCGTGAACACGTGATCATAAGAGAACTTTGAAACACAACTCCGTTTTACAAGAAGCTAATAAGAAACGTTTTGAAATCCTTTACAGTAGACCTACGCGATACCTCTGTATTGCATTTTAATTTTCAATTCGTAAGAAATCTTGTTGCCCTTTCGTAGAGAAGCGGTTTACACAACATCGGTGATCGCCTCGAGGCATCGGGTATAAATATTTATGAGTAAGACTTGTTTTTATTTCGTAGACGTTTCCTTAGATACACCAACGTGACACATAATTAATGATCACCAGTTCGTAATAAGGTGGTTCGGTATCCGCTATAAGTAATCTGTCACGTTTGGTTTAGTCTTTCTTTGCATAATTGTGCAACGTAAAACCCGAACTTCAGCGTTCAGCTTTCATGCACTAACGTCACGTTTAGCGAGTGGTGTTTATTAAATCGCATATTTGTGCCAACCTTTGAATTTATATTTTTTTAATTGCTTTTTACATTGACACTTTAGACAAAATCTATGGATTCATATGTTGCAAATAAGACTATTTTTTATTCGTTAATTGTACTTCGTAGCACTTGTTCCGTTATCAGTAGCCCTGAACTCTACGGTTTGTGTTGGACTATAGTAATATGAACTATTCATTACCGAAAGATTGACGAATAAGTTAATCACAGGGATCAGTGGGTCATTGAGCGTTGGAGTGTACAGCATCGGCCAAGATGTGTACACTGGGTCTGAAAATTTGAGTATTACTATTCCACAGCAAGTTCAAAATTTATAGACATGCTGTATTAAAAAATATGACGTAAGGAATTTCATATAGAGGGAAAAGTGTGTAAGATTTTCGGATTGAGTGTTTTTGTGCCTTTCAGGCTATCGAATGATTCTGTAAAGCTGAAAGGATACGGGCCGCGGTGGCTGAGTGGTCAGACTATTCGCCTCCCATCAAGGCGAACCTGGTTCAATCCCCGGCCGGGTCACTCCCGGATTTTCAAAAGTGGGAATCGTACCGGACGATGTCGCTGGTCGGCGGATTATCTCGGGGATCTCCTGTTTCCCCCAGGCCTTGCATTCCGGCGCTGCTCCATACTCACGTAGCTTCATTCTCGTCGGCTGTTAAGAGCCACACAAATCTCTCAACTCAACTGGAAGGAGACGCTGAAGAACCCAAGTACCGACCTGAAAGTAGGCCGGCCTAAGCGACTGGATTTAAACACACGTCGCTAATGAACGAAAGGAAGGGATGATTGGGAAATGGCTTGTTAACGAGGGCCCATTAGCGAGTTCCGACGTCGGCGCCCATGCTCGGCCTCGTCGACGTCCCTCCCGTCCCTCGAGGCCGTAGCGATCGGCCGCCGGAGCAAGCGGCCACGGGAGTCCCTCTTCGACTTGCGACTTGCGTGTGAACCGCGTAGCCGTCTTTCCGTCCCCGTGTACAGAATGACGTAGGTTTGGGGCGCTTGTCTTTCTGTGAAAAGATTCCGCAACCAGCTGTACTCCGAAAACACCGTCTTTCAGGTCCACTCTCGTGGTCGGGTCTTAGGTGTCTGCCCGCGAGTCACGGACGGACAGTGGTCGGAGTATCTTAACTCTTGATTGGTCCAGCCACGTAAGAAGACGTCTTCTCGCCGCAAAGACGCGCAGCCAGTGACGGGAGGAACGTTGCGTGAGTGGACGTAGGTTATCCAAGTAGAAGAGCAGGTGGCCCTGGCGAGGGGTCATTCGCAGTGCGAGTCGCGCTCGCCACCTGAACCCCGCACGTCTTGGATTGCTTCGTCCACCCCTCGCCAGTCACAATGCCACATCCGGAGTTTCAGCTCGTCCCGTCGTCTTCGAACGACGTTCGCTCTGGGCACGTTTGCTTCTACAGGAGAGACAAGATTCTGGACGATCTGTACTCAGCATCAAGTTTAGTTTGGAAACGATGCGTGCGCTTGTCGTGAGTATTCTGTTTTAATTTACATAATAGCTTTGTTCGCGCAAGGGGGCTTGTGGTGGTGTAGTGGTCAGATGACTCGCCTCCCGCCTAGGCGAACCGGGTTCGATTCCCGGTGGGGTCGCTACTGGATTTTCGCACGCAGGAATCGTGGCCGGGCGATGCTGCTAGTCAGCGGGGTTTCTCGGGGTTCTCCCGCTTCCTCCGCCCATGCATTCCGGCGCCGCTTCGTCCTCACTTCGCTTCACCCTCATAGGCTCCCAATACCTCGCTGTTAAGAGCCGCCCGAACATATACTTTACACTCAGCCAGTTACAAGTGGTATTTTGGTTCCTTTGGTGTGCGTCGCGCATGCCTGTTCGCTGATTGACTTAGCGAGGCCCTGGTGCAGGCCGTGTGTGTCTTATTGTCCAGTGCATGTTCCGGAAGATTCCCTGGTTGCTGGCCTGCCAGCTGGCAAGTAGGTTACCAGGCGCCAATAGGCGAACGGTGTTCCCGACATGTTGCCGGCTATTGGCGCCATTTTGCTGGCGTGTGCGGTTGGAGTTCGTGGTGTAAGGGGCAGTTGTATTTATTCGTCACCGGTTTTGTTGTCTCATAAGAACATTAAGTTTGAGATTGGTGATGAGATATGGTTTTATAGAAAATTAATTGGTATTACTGGCGATTTGCCTTTTCTTGGCCATTTAGAACTAGTGCAAAATGCATAGATGACAATAAAGTTCGTTTGACCGAAATTGGTTCATTAATAGTAGTGTATTACTGGCTCTGCGAATTATTACAGTAGATATGTTCCAAGACTTTATTGAGGGCGGACACAAACAGTCGGATTAACTCTATTAATGATATGTTCCAGCATACATATGTTATTGATTATATTCTCATACTAGTGAACCAGCCCCGCCTTCGCTCGGTAACAATTTAGTTTTCACAGCGATACTTTGAAAGACAAAAATGGTTACTGTGGGTCATCCTTAAAAGATAAACATATGCTATTGCGGACTTTTCTGTAGACCTCTTTGGGTGCTACAATTCTGTAGTACATTAATTTGATGTATCTCTAATAGTTTAGTCAGCGCAAGCCATGTATGCGCCCTAAAAGTGGTTTTTTACAACTTGATGACAAACGGTTTGACATTTCTCTACTATCCTCACATTAAATATAAATTTATTATACACCCAAACCTTCCTCAAGAAATTATCTAAATAATGTTGAAAATCGCATCAAAATCCATCAAGTAGTTTAGAAGTACTAAGCGAATACACAGACAGACGCGGACAAGCGACTTTGTTTTATACTATTCAGAGATGTTGTTTTCTGTGTGATGTTTGGATACTGTCTTTCATTCCCCCCCCCCTCCCCAAAACACTTATATTAGTAACCTGAATATTCTGGCAGGCGTGGGCCTCTGTCCAGGCGGATAGTGGGAATGACGTCATCGCCATCGTCAGGAAGTCACCGTAGTGACCCGGAAAGAATATTTTCCTGTTCGTGGAACGCAGCTTGTGGACACCCTAGTATCCGATGCGGAAAGGGACCCTTGCTTCGGGGAGTCTACATTTATGTTATGACGAGCCTAGTAAACTATTTCAAACCATGTCTCAAGGTCACGTCTGTCCACAAGGAAGCATTGTCACGGGCCTTCCCATAGGCTACGTCACGCGTGCCCGCGTAGCTGCATTTCTCTATCGGCAATTAGATATGTGACTGAGCAGGAAAGCCCCAAAAAACGCTGTTTTCAAACATTTTCACAATTTTTTTCTCTTTGAAGATATTCTATAGGTAGGGCCATTGACTTTTCGCTTAACAATCGGAGCACACAGTAGACTTCAATACTATATGCACACCTCAGCTGTTGTTATACCTCCATTGGCTGCTGGTGCCATGTCCGTCTTTGACCAAGCCACTCAGGACTAAGTAACTCCGACACTGAATCTTCGTGATTCGTGCGCAAACGGTTAACACGGACCAGAACATTTTTTGCCAATCAAAGAAGCTGGACGACCCTACAGTGCTTTGGACTGTGTCTTGTCTCGGAATCTTTTCGCGAAATATCACTGCCCCTACGTATAGGATTAAAGTACAAAGTAGCGGTTGTAGATAATTGTTTTTGTTTTTCCTGGACAAAAAATCACTTTCCCGGAATATTTATTTACTGAAGCACGTATAAAACGCGCAAACACAAATGTCACTAGGGACTTGTTAGGACGACAGTTCCGGTACATAAACCCCTTTCACTTCCTGTGTTCCATGATAGAGGACAAGCCGCACACATGACGGATATTTATGATCGGAACTCTACACTAGAAGGAAACGGTGGCCGGTGTTTCAAGCGTCTTCCTTGTGTGTGGGGGCCGTGGTGGTGTAGTGGCCAGACTATACGCTGCCCACCTGGGCGAACCGGGTCCGATTCCCGGCGGAGTTGTTCTTGGATTTTCGCACGTGGGAATAGTATTGGACGATGCCACTAGTCGGAGGGTTTTCTCGGGGATTTCCCGTTTACCCCCGCCCTTGCATTCTTGCGATGATTCATACTCACCTCGCTTCACTCTCATCGGCTCTCAAGATCTTGATGTTAAGAGCTGCCGAAACCTTTCCAGACTTTCTGCACCTCTCATTTGTGAACGGTGCGTTGTCCCATTTGTATAGGCCTGAAAAATTCGCGAGTTTTAATGGCCTGCATGCTAGACTCGACAGTCTTATGTACAAATATGCCGATATCAACTCCACATTGGTTGTCTGCCGTCACAGTGGAAGGCGACAATTGGACACCGTTCCCCAGCTGGTGTCAAACACCGCGTGGACCAATGGCTAAAGTTATATAAACGCACGTGTTTTGAATTTTAGTTTGTCCCAAAATGAATCCGCGAATTTTTCAGGTCTCTACCGATTTGTGTGGTTTTCTATACTTGGTTAAGCTTTGTTTGCGCGAGGCGGAGGAATATCCTGGAAGTAGAACCTTAGCAGGGCCTTCAGAAAAGTTGAAAGTAACAGTGAATGGGTGATAGGAAGTTCGCCAGGACTGACACGTGAGACGTGCGGACTTGATCGCACGTTCCTGCGTCGTCGTGTTGCCAGTAGGTCATTTTGTCGTTACTCGAGACGCAAAAAAAGAAACAGTAGTAATGGGCATAGGTAGACACGGGGGGGCAAGATTGCAGCAAGTAGTAACCACTCAAGACAGAAGGCCCGTTCCCAGAGCCTCGCGCGGCCAATCACCGAGTAGGCACGCCCACAGCCAATGAACCGCCACGCCGAAGGTGACAAACCAATTGGTCAGGGAGGTCATATGACTCTCTGATAATCTGCTGACAGGGTCAGTTTCTCTGAATAAATACTAAACCCGCACTTAAATCACGACTTTTGTTGTGAAATCAGTACCGCACGTAAATACAAATTTGAGTATTACTTCCAAATATGCATATTGTGAAATGGCGCAATATTTCCAGAATTTGTATGATCCGATATTTGTTTATAAACGATATCAGTTATGACGTTAAAATAAAATAAAAAGTATACGTGTTATGTAAGTGTTGAGTAAGCCTCAATATGTTAGTAAGAACTATTCTGCGATATCGTGATACTTGTAAGTGTTAAATACTTATTTTTTTAGGCCACGCCATAGTACTTCTGTATGGTTGTGTATTCTACGTCGGTGGCGTGTCGGCAGTGTCCGAGGAGACTCCTCGCCGCTCCAGAGTCAAGTGCGGAGGAATGGAGCTAGAGGACTGACCCTAACGCCCGGTCGGGATGACCTTGAGAACGCAAATAGCGCCGCCGAATTCCGTTACCTCCACAATGCGCTCAATGCGCCATATAGGCCGCCATTCCCGGTTACTTCACACTTTTCTGAAGCCCTGCTGAAGTTCTACTTTTTGTTACCGATTACGTATCCTTCCGCTGCATGTAAACATAAACACTGCCATGCGACTAATACGTTTTAACTGTTAAATGCTTTGTTTACTGTTTTCAGCTGTTCAAAGAATTCTGTCATATATTTCGAATAACATTTCGTACGAATGTTGACAATTTAGGCCTACAACGATATCTAGGTCAGCTATATGACTTTTTAACAATGTCTATGTTGACGGTAGTTCTTACGGTTATTATTTTACATTGTAAACATATTTGTTATACACGCCTTAGCACATTACACGTAATACAAGTTAATATTGTGCCGCGACTGTGTTTAACCCTGTTACAACTGCGGGTGAAAGAAGTGTAGTATTTAACCTCTTGTTATTGATATATGTTGGATTATTACTATAAAAGGACAGCATCAGTTGGAATAAATATTAAAACAAAGGAACAACCAGTCCAACAAAAATACACAGCAAATTCAAGTACGCAACTCGTGTCGCTTATATTTTGTACGTAGCAGCGACAAACTTAAAAAATAGTGGTGAACATGCACACAAATAGGCCTACCGTGACTTTTATTCCGCGTATATTTCTATGCACTGGCACTTACTGTTTGCTAGGTTTATTTCATTATTTATTTTAATTTATCTGGCTGGGCTTAGTATTATGTTGGGATTGTGCAAACATTCAAATCACAGAAACGTAAGCACGTTACACAAGTGTGTTTCAAACACCTAGGGCAAAGTTACGTTGTGATAGATAAACGGACGCGACTTTGAAAACATTAATTTCGTCATAAAAACAGTTTACGGTTAAAACGTATAAATTTCGCGCGTCCAGTATTTGCAATCACATAGACGCTGGTCCAACGTAAAGACAACAATACTCTTTCACGCACACAGCGGCCACGACGCACGTTACGGTGTATTTATTCCTGTCGTGGAAAACAGATTTATCACAACATCGTAACTTGCCTGGGTAGGTTTAAAAATCACGACGTGTACAAACTTGATGTAGTACTTATCAGCATTTTTCACAAGAAGATAAAATAACTCTTCGTTCAGTGTCTCTTTTCTATGAGCAACATGCCGTCGCCAGTCGCCACTTCTGCCAACTTCGGATTTGTAACCGTCCCGCCATCACATCTAANTTTCAGTGTCTCTCTTCTATGAGCAACATGCCGTCGCCAGTCGCCACTTCTGCCAACTTCGGATTTGTAACCGTCCCGCCATCACATCTAAATATATTATAATAAGTATTCAAACAATACAATATAGTTTCAATTGTAAATTACAATTCAAAAATAATTTTTGTTGTAATAGATATGAAATATGCTAAAATTGATAACGTGTATAATTTTCTTGCAGCTACTTGCGGTGCGAAACTTCCCGAGAGAGAAAGGAAGATATATATATATATAGACAGAGAGAGAAATAGAGAGAGAGAGAGAGAGCGCGCGAGCTCCGCTCCGCCTATTCGTTTCATCCTCGGACGAAAAAAAAAACAACATGTCATTTGGGCCTACGCACCGTAATTTACGCTGACATTTTTAACTGTAACAATGAAATATGTTTCCTTCAGTGCTACTAAAATTTTTAATATATCAATAGGCAACGTTTTATTTACAAATAACTATGTTAAAACAATATTTTATCTGTAAAATATTTTTTACTAACCGTTGCCAACACATCGATGCTCTCACTGTTTTTAATTCGTATTTAACACGAAATAAATATTACAAGTTATAGAAGATATTAAGTTTAAAGTTTCATTTATTCAAGAAGACAACATTTTAAAGTTAATCACAGTGTTATATATCGAATGCGGTGCGTTGTCGCTTTGGTGTAATCTCCTATGCTCGGTGAAGCTTTGTTTGCACGAGGGGCGGAAGAACATCGCGCAAGCACAACTTTAGCAGGGCTTCAGAAAAACTGCAATTAACCGCGCACAGACTATGCCGAGCTGCTGTGTGCTGTCGCGGTGGAGAGCAGGCGTGGCGGTGTCTCGGCGCAGATATCTCGAGGAATGCGGTCTGCTCGCGTGCTCGCTTCGCGTGTTTCAGATGCCGGGGGGCTGACCTCTTGTGCAGAGACGTCGCATTCATCCCCCCCTGCACGAGAGTCGCCCGGCCGGTCCCTGCCCTAACCCCTCCCCCCCTCTCCCACCAGGGGGCTCGAATTAAGCCGAGTGACCCAGCTGAATCATGAGAACCGCCCGCCGTGGCACGAGGAGGAAAAATACATGGTTATCTGCAGCCCCCGTGACTTTTCGCGTAAAAATCGGAGCACACAGCAGACTTCAATACTACATACACACACCTCAGCTGTTTTTATACCTCCATTGGCTGCTGGTACCGTGTCCGTCTTTGACCAAGCCACTCAGGACTAAGTAACTCCGACACTGAACCTTCGTGATTCGTGCGCAAACGGTTAACACGGGCCAGAACATTTTCTAGCCAATCAAAGAAGCTGGACGACCCTACAGTGCTTTGGACTGTATCTTGTCATGAAATCTTTTCGCGAAATATCACTGCCCCTAATTATCTGCTATCAAATATTTCCACGGCCGACGAGCGCTTGTTCAGTGTCACCTTGCGCCATTTGCTGCAAGAGTGTACTCGTGACGTCAGGCATGTTGCAGAACAGGTAGGATCATGGTCGGTGTTGTACAACGTAAGACGACAGCTAGTGCTATTGGTTGCTGCTAACACGGTTGCTTCGTGTGTCATGGATCTACTGAAACTCTTCCCATAGGTTCCAAAGTGTCGGTTGTTATAAGAAAGTCGTAGCTACTTATCACACCAATAATTTCCTCTTTTGCCAGATTTGACATGAAAAATTAATGCGCATGTTAAAGGGTTAATTTTACAGTTTCAGGTGTTGCAAATAAAATAAAAATTGTGATGCGTGTTGTACTTACGTCGACGCGGCACTTGTTTCGTTGTCACGACCAATGATCCGCAGATTTTGTGCTCCGCTATAGTAATATTAACCTATCATAACCTGGACCAGTAGGGTGGTTTGCGAATAATTTACCCACAGGTGAGATCATTGGCGACTGATCTCCTTGGTCTGCAGCACAAGTAAAACATTACTTGCATGTGTGTGATGTACACGTACGTTGTTTCTAAATGGGTTAATGCTCTGTCCATTCGGCCACATTGCATTTTTAATTTATGTTCCATAACTTTCTTTTCAATGAAATAACTAAATATTTAGTTTACATTAACACAAATGCCTCCAGATGTACCTAGTCACCAAATTTTGTCTGCGCGTTATCTTGTAATTGTGAAACGGAAGTATCTATTTCAGAAATGTTTTGTTGTGCGGCTGTAGTTTCAAAACAAGTGTCCTAAACAACTGAAATTAGCTATGAACCACTTATTCAACTTGGCGGATGAGATCTAGCCTTAAGGGGAATCCCTAGCAATTTATTTTTAACGCCCCAAGGTCACGTCGGGTCGTAAAGGAGCATTACGACGGACTCATCTGAAGTCTCCGACATGCATTCCCGGGTAGATGAATATCTTGCAAATTGTATCTGTAACAGTAGAGTATTATTAGCAATTGATTAAACTGCAGATGCTACTTTGTACTTTGTCCTTTCCACTGAAGTAAACTCCGCAACACAGCCTTGGTAATAGGCCTGCTATTGTTTTAACCATTTTCACTTTTTTCTTTTAATATATTTATTTGGGTAGAAGTAAAGAGTGGTGGCTGTAGATAGGCCTAATTGTTTCTTACCTTTCCTGAAAAAAAGCTTCTTCCCAGAATATTAACTTACTGAGGTACGCGTATATGCGAAACACTGATTTTACAGGCAGTATCGTACTAGAGACTCCCCCTGAACGGTAACAGTCGTTTCCTCGGTATAATACCAAGTCGAGGACTTCTTAAATTTTTTAACGAACTTCCTAGAAGATGCGGGCCGAAAGGATTTTCTGCATCGAGAAACATTTCTTTAATCTCTAAATAGCGCCCGGTCTGGTAGTTACCGGGGCTTAGGGCTCCCATTGTGATGTTAACTTCGCTCTCTCCGTGGACCTGAAAGCAAATCAGAACTTAACAACAAGCTTAATTATCGCATAGTTAAGAATATCGTCTTTTTCTCAGTGTCATCAATTTGTAGAGTAAAAAAAATTCTTTAACATCAATTAATGCAATGAATTCTTTTTTTCTTTCTTTCCTCCCTTAAACTTTTCTATAACCTATATGTAGAGGCAGTGATATTTCGCGAAAAGATTTCGAGACAAGATACAGTCCAAAGCACTGTAGGGTCGTCCAGCTTCTTTGATTGGCTAAGAAATGTTCTGGCCCATGTTAACCGTTTGCGCACGAGTCACGAAGGTTCAGTGTCGGAGTTACTTAGTCCTGAGCGGCTTGGTCAAACACGGACACGGCACCAGCAGCCAATGGAGGTATAACAACAGCTGAGGTGTGTATATAGTATTAAAGTCTACTGTGTGCTCCGATTTTTACTTGAAAAATCACCGGCCCTATCTATTGCAATCGGTTGCTGTCTGCTTGAGAAGGCGTTTTCAGGTTTGACCGAGCCACTCAGAATTCGGCAACACCGGCAAGACTCCTGCGCGATTGGCGTGCAGACAGCTAACACGTGTCAGAAAGTAACGCAACCAATCAAGATGCGTAACCGACCCTACCGTGTTTTGGAGTGTAACTTGTCGTGAAATATTTTCGTGAAATTGTCCTACCCCTACTCCATCATGTTGAAGTACAGCACAGTATTCAAGGAAGCGTCTGAAAAATCTTAAGTAGTTGCATTCGGTATTGAATTTTGCAGCATACCTTAAGAACTACTTCCTGCAGCAAACCTCTCGTGAACCTTTCATTGACTGTATCATGTACCGCCCTGGAATTAGCTACGTAAATAGTTTGATGCTTTTTTTTTTTAAGTTTACTTATAGTGTTAAAACTGGAAATTCGCGATTGTTATCTGCAATGCACTGACTGTGAGTGAGTGAGCGAGTGAAGAGATTTGGGCAGCTCTTCTGAACAGCGAGGTCTTGAGAGCCGGTGAGGGTGATTGAGGTGAGTATGGAGCAGCGCCGGAATGAAGGGGCGGGGGAAACGGGAGATCCCCGAGGAAACCCGCCGACCAGCGGCATCGTCCGACACGGTACCCACGTGCGATCTACTTGGAGTATAAGCTGAGAGAAGTGTACATTGCCCATGACACCCGTTCACAACAAATGTTGTGGAACGTGACAATAATGCCCGTCAAAACGCTGGTTTTGTTAGAGGAATCTTTACTGGTCTTCATAAAGTATAGCTGGTGTTTATTTGTCTTTGTGCTGCAAGTATTAATGAACCGCACGTGCAGGGAGTGGGGGTTCAGAATGCCAGGGAATTCACCCCCCCCCCCCATAAAATGTTTTTCCTTGCTCATGGGGCCGCGGTGGGTGGTTAGAATGTTCGCCTCTCACCAAGGCGAGCCGGGTCATGCCCGGATTTTCGCAAGTGGGAATCGTGCCGGACGATGGTGCTTGGTCGGCGGGTTTTCTCGGGGATCTCCCGTTTCCCTCGCCATCGCATTCTGGCGCTGCTCCATTCTCACCTCATTTCACCCTCATCGCCTCTCAAGACCTCGTTGTTAAGGGCCGCCCAAATATCTCAACTCAACTCCTGGCCTCATTTAAGAAAATAATATTTACGCGCCAGGGAAGAGTAATACTTAAGAGACCTGAAAAATTCGCGAGTTCAACGACCTGTAGGCTATACNCCGGATTTTCGCAAGTGGGAATCGTGCTGGACGATGGTGCTTGGTCGGCGGGTTTTCTCGGGGATCTCCCGTTTCCCTCGCCATCGCATTCTGGCGCTGCTCGATTCTCACCTCATTTCACCCTCATCGCCTCTCAAGACCTCGTTGTTAAGGGCCGCCCAAATATCTCAACTCAACTCCTGGCCTCATTTAAGAAAAAAATATTTACGCGCCAGGGAAGAGTAATACTTAAGAGACCTGAAAAATTCGCGAGTTCAACGACCTGTAGGCTATACTCCACTATCGTATGCAAAATCATGCAAATATCACTGTTCATTGGTCGCTTGTTGTATTAGAGGAATACTGTGATACTATCTGCATTTTACTGTGCATTTATTATTGGCTCAGAGTTGTCCAGGAGGTGTAAACTAACGGGTGGACCAATAGCATTAGCAATACAAACGTACGAGGTTTCGAATTCTAGCTTGTCCCGAAATGAAAACGCGAATTTTTCAGGTCTCTAGTGACAATAAACATAAATCATGTTTTTTTTAAAAAAAATTTTTATATGCAGGCGTATAATGCGTACGTACACGAAATGAATCGTTAACGGAGTTTAGTTTCTTGCTGGCCGCACTCTAGCAGGTTGGGTTGGTGCAGCTGCGAGAGCGCACCTGAGCACAGCTCACCTTGTGCCAGGTAGTGTTTATGTGGCTCACGTATAGCAGTTTTATGTGCAGCTGGGGGACTCGCTCTGCGCACGGCTTGTTGCACACATAAAGCCGGCCGTTATGCCGGATAGCGTCCCCCACCCTTCCGCACTTCACTTGTTTACGGCGGCCGTCGTCTGTTGCAACGCAGTTTTCACGTCAACTACCCTCGGGTAGACCTTTTCACTCCAACAGTTAACCCGTTCGGCCACCCGCGTCCACGATTGTGCGCGTGTTGCACGCGAATGATATTTATGGCCAGTGCTGTACGCGAGATATCAGTGCCGCCCGATGCCTTGAGAGTGTTCGCGGCGGGCGATCTGATTTGCGAACGTTACCACTCCTCTCGTTTCTTGAGCGGCTGACGGTAACGTACCCGAGCACGCAAGCACGTTCTTCGCTGGTTGCAAATAGTACACCAGGCACAAGTACAGGGCGCATCAAAATACCTCACGATTGCAACACTTCGGCTCCCAAATTGATGCGCGACCGGACGGGTTTTAAGTTTTGGTTTCATGTGTTGCAATCAAGTAATATTTTTTTGCTCGTGCTGTACTTAGCCTGATTCAACGCTTGCTTCATTCACGCCGCACGCAATTAAGTATGTACTCAGTGTTTAAGAGGCTTTGGGGAAAATTACTCACCAACACGAACTGTAGAAATGTCCACAAATCACATTATTCACTGGGAAGAAACTGACTGCATTGAGTCATAATTAGGGGCACCTGTTTTTTTTTTGCGAAATGATTATAGGAGAAGTTATTCTCCACAACACTTAAGTTCAGGACCACTTTCGTGGTTGGATCATTTGAATTGTTACGCGTCTTATCTGTCAGCTCGCGAACCACGGACGACCAGTATCGGNAAGTACAGGGCGCATCAAAATACCTCACGATTGCAACACTTCGGCTCCCAAATTGATGCGCGACCGGACGGGTTTAAATTTTTGGTTTCATGTGTTGCAATCAAGTAATATTTTTTTGCTCGTGCTGTACTTAGCCTGATTCAATGCTTGCTTCATTCACGCCGCACGCAATTAAGTATGTACTCAGTGTTTAAGAGGCTTTGGGGAAAATTACTCACCAACACGAACTGTAGAAATGTCCACAAATCACATTATTCACTGGGAAGAAACTGACTGCATTGAGTCATAATTAGGGGCACCTGTTTTTTTTTTTTGCGAAATGATTATAGGAGAAGTTATTCTCCACAACACTTAAGTTCAGGATCACTTTCGTGGTTGGATCATTTGAATTGTTACGCGTCTTATCTGTCAGCTCGCGAACCACGGACGACCGGTATCGGNCACTTTCGTGGTTGGATCATTTGAATTGTTACGCGTCTTATCTGTCAGCTCGCGAACCACGGACGACCGGTATCGGAGAAACTTAATTCTGATTTGCTTACTCTTGTAACAGGCTCCCTTCAAATAAAGACAAGCTGTCAATAACCAAAGGAAGACTGCAAGTGTGCACATAGGGTACTGAAGTCCAACCAGAGCGTAAATGTTTTCGCGAAAAAACAGGTGGCGCTAGTCATAATCTTTGCCGTGTACAGCACTCGTTATATATATCCTTCCTCTGAAACATGTTCACTGTAGTGGACGTGCGACTATAAGGACGAAGAAAAGTTTTCTTCAGTAACGAAAATTTACGTACAAGAACGGCGTGATTTCACGTGACGATACCGTAACCTGTTTGGTCAGAATGCATTAATTTTTAAGTGTTGCAACCATGTAATATTTTGCTGTGCACTGTATTCGTACCTAGCGTACGTTTTGCGAACAGTGAACAACGTGCTGCTTCCCCCAAAACACGTTGGCGCCAACCATTCATAAACGAGAAGTGCGGGATCTTTCACAAATCAGAGTACCCGTCGACAACAACACACTTCAAGACATTGGGTACTGAATCATCGCTGTGTGCAGCACTGGCCGTAAATATAAGTCATGTGCGACATGTCAACTATCGTGGACTCGGGGGTGTAACGGGTTAATATGCTTTTGTTCAGTTGGTACAGCCGCTAACAACAAATAGTTACGGACACTGGAAAATCGCAAAAAAATGTTTGAGCCAACGTTATATGATGACACCACTAAGTATAATCCATTCACGGTTACTTCACACTTTTCTGAAGTGGACGATTTCAAGATGAAGGTCCTATAAGGACCACCTCGTACAAACTGAGCTTAACTAAGTCTAGACAATTACACCAGAGGACAACGCACCGAATTCGTGCGCACTCTGTTGTAATAATATTTTGCATGAGAACTCTTTCTTACTAGGTGCTACCAATACACATTTTCTCACTGTTTTTGTTCANCACTAAGTATAATCCATTCACGGTTACTTCACACTTTTCTGAAGTCCTGCTAAAGTTCTACTTCCAGGATATTCCTTCACCTCGTACAAACTGAGCTTAACTAAGTCTAGACAATTACACCAAAGGACAACGCACCGAATTCGTGCGCACTCTGTTGTAATAATATTTTTCATGAGAACTCTTTCTTACTAGGTGCTACCAACACACATTTTCTCACTGTTTTTGTTTATATTTATTATAAATGTATTATTATAATTTATAAATAAGATATAGGTGAAACTTCAATTTAACTAAAAATAAGATACTTTTATGTTAAAAGAGATATAAAACGGTTGTGATATATTGCGTATTTAGGAAATAACTAAACACGTCATAAATGGGGTGTTTTTTCAAAGGTTTGATTCAATAAGTGTGAAGAAACCGCGAATAGACTATAGATACGTACACAGAGACGAAATAGCGCGGCAGTTCCATTCCCTGATTGGCTGTGCAAGGCTCTGAGAACGGGCGTAAGGTATATTTCGCAGCACGCGGTAGCCAATCAAACACATTGACTGTTCCCAGAGGCAAACGCAGCCAATCGCCGAATGGGTGCGCTTACGCCGAAGAAACCGCTACACCATCTCGTGTTTGTACGCCCACAAATTATTTTACGTAACACAGCTGCGAAGTATAACCTACTTAAGCCCCTGTCACACTGTCAAATAATTCCTTCTAACTACTTCCAAAAAGTGTGGTCAAATAAAGTTGTGACGTCACCGAAACGTCATAAACGCCGCCATATTTGCCTGAAATGTGGGATGTATTCAGTTTCAATAAAAAATTTGAAGATTTGACAGGTTATAAAAATGTTTCGTGTTTCGACGGGCTCAGCCAACCAGAATCGTGCACGACAAAAATCGACGTCACGAAACTTAAAAATAACGAACTGTTGCTGGAAACGAAATAAATTATGAAGATAGTTAATTTTTGTAAACGCTATCTGAACATGAATGCTATTTTAAGCGAATATTGCACATCATATTAAGAACTCAGAGGCATCAAATTTAATTGTGGAGGAAACATTTCTGGTAAATAAAATCTGAATTTAGTAAATAAGTGAAAATAAATCACAACATTCTTTGCGTTTCTTCCTGTTAATGGACTGCATAGATAAACAAAAGCAGTATCTCATTCTGAAAATAATTTTTAAATAAAAATTCATACTAGAACCTTGCAGTAAAAAAAAATTGACAGCGTGACACATTTTCAAACACGTTCAAGATTATGTGATAAAATTAGTTGGAACGATAAATATGATGGCCGTATTTCGTCTTCAAATTTTTGTTGTCAAATATATTTGAAGGCTAAATTTTGACAGTGTGACAGGGGCTTTATTTATGGGCGCCAAATTAATAATTTTTGCAGTTAAATTTTTACATTTTATTCTTACTTAACACTTGTATGTTCAAGCCGTTACATGTGTAAATATTTTTTGTACGTCTGACTTGCAAAAAATCATAAACTTCTCTCGTAAAATCAGAATTTTTTTTTTCAAGCACAGTACGCTGTTGGTTAGATCGTAACTTCGTTTTTTTTTCTTCCGAGCGATAACGAGAGCAACGAATTTTAGCGTTGCTGAAATGAACGTGATATCGTCGGCATGTTTTCTGCACGTGGGCCTACACACACGTTAGCTCGCCTACACACTCTCAACCGCTTGTTTCTGTTGTCGCCTGCGTGCCCTTCGTATGGCAGGAATGAAAAAATAACTGGACATTGCGGTATGAAATTAACCGCCGTGTATTTGCATGGCGATAGGTCAACCGGTTACAGCCAGAGGTAGACAGAAATTGAATATGGATGAAGTATACAGAGGCTGCAAGAGAATAAATGTATAGGTAAATTGAGTATGTGCCAGTGTTGTGCGAATTTCTGTTCGTTGGAGACGGAGAAATCAATGAAATATAACTAAAATAAAAGCCAGGTGCTTGTGTTAGAGATGTACCCACNTGTTCGTTGGAGACGGAGAAATCAATGAAATATAACTAAAATAAAAGCCAGGTGCTTGTGTTAGAGATGTACCCACAAGTTGAGTAGGAATATAATAAATTGGATACAAATCACGACGCCTTGGGTCAAAAGAAACGCCTCGTGCTTGATGGAGAATTTTTTAAGTTAAAATCATAATGTTTTTTTCAATGTGTTTAAAAGTCTATTTCGTTTATCGATTTTGGACCACACGAGGATGTGAATTGGTTCAAGCAGGAATCACGAACGCGTATTCCAGGGTTGGCTAGGCGAGCATTAAACACGACACGAATGACTTAAGCAATATGTGATAGTAATAACATTATTAACTGCACATTCCCGTTGTTCTTATGAGGAAGTGCATTGTTTCTACCCGCCGCAGGCTTGAGTCGTTAAGTAAAACGTTAACCCTTTAAGGCTCGGCTTAACGCCCTGTGCAGGAATTCTTCGTTCTCGCGTCATAAATCCGGACTCATAGTCATTACTGACAATGCACGATTATAGAAAACTTAAATTTTACGAGTTGTTTAACATTTTTGCGTAATTTTAATTGTGTTTTTACGGCAAGCAGATAACGCACAATCAGAATTACGCAAAAAAATATTAAAGAACTCGTAAAAATGTAAATTTTATATAATCCTTACATTGTCAGTAATCACCATGAATCCGAAATTATGACGCGAAATTCTGCAAAAGGGACCAGGCCGATCCTTAATACCAGAGTAGTCGACTGTCCACATGTTGCACATGAAGGCTATATTTGACCGGTGCTGTACTCTCAGTTGTTCCCAACGATCTAAATGATTCGTATACCTCGCCACTACTCTGAGTTATAAGTGGTTCGTATCACGTATCACTAGAGACCTGAAAAAATTCGCGAGCTCAATGACCTGCACGCTAGACTCTACAGGCTTATGTGCAAATACGCCGATATCAACTGCACATTGGTTGTCTGCTGTCACAGTGGAAGGCGACAATTGGACACCGTTCCCCAGCAGGTGTNACTGCACATTGGTTGTCTGCTGTCACAGTGGAAGGCGACAATTGGACACCGTTCCCCAGCAGGTGTCAAACACCGCGTGGACCAATGGCTGAAGTTATATAAACGCGCTTGATTGGAATTCTAGCTTGTCCCAAAATGAATCCGCGAATTTTTCAGGTCTCTACGTATCACCAGGGGCAGTGTTATTTCGCGAAAATATTTCGAGACAAGATACAGTCCAAAGCACTGTAGGGTCGTCCAGCTTCTTTGATTTGCTAAAAAAGGTTCTGGCCCAGGTTAACCGCTTGCGCAGGAATCACGAAGATTCATTGTCGGAGTTACTTAGTCCTGAGTGGCTTGGTCAAAGACGGTCACGGCACCAGCAGCCAATGGAGGTGTAACAACAGCTGAGGTGTGTGTATAGTATTACAGTCTACCGTGTGCTCCGATTTTAACGCGAAAAGTCACTGGCTCTACGTATCACGTATCTCGGTCTCAGAGACGGAAGAAAGCTGCAGGTTGGCGGGAGCCTAGGTACTGTGTGGCGGAGGCTATGGGTGCCGTGCTCTCGCCGCGCCGTCGTCGTCGTTGTTTTTCCTCGGCGTGTATACAAATAACGAGGCCAGTGAACAGGTTTGTACTGGCGGG